>JASJUZ010000791.1:0-42691 GCA_037159825.1 Tupiocoris notatus
TAACTATAGGGGAAAACTTCGTAGCAACTATTGTAATTTTAATCAATTTTATTTTTCTTAATTTCCTAATTAAAAACTAAACTTATTGCCTAACGATACAGCTGGAGAGAGTGTTTTACGACCATTCCAATGAGTATAGAACGATTTCTATAGTTCCAAGAACTCTCGAGTTATACCCTAATGTCAAATTTCTAAAAATCTCCCAGATTCGACACAAAAGCTGCGATAACTCGAGAACCAATAAAGCTATCGACCCGGCGATGGTCTCATTCGATTCAGCGTCCAAAAATCTATATTATTTGATACCACATACACATTTTTCTGAAAACCCTTGGAAAATATGAATTTTCTCCCCCTCAAAACCCCCCAAAAATACCCTTAAAATTGAGCTAGCAAGTTGGTTCAAGAATTGGGCCGTCGTAGGACCGAGATTGATTTTTGGTGAAAATTTCAAATTTTTAGCTCTTACATGTTGTTGCGGCCAAATTTCCAAACAAATTCTAGAAAGAGTTTTGGCTTTCGAGTGGACTGTAGGTTTTATTTGAAGAATTATTACTTACTCACTTTCGGTTTGGTGACGAACTTTACTTGTGAGGCGCCAACAGATTTCGCATGAAGTAATATAATTTTACAGAATTTAAAGATGGAATATAAAGGAAAAGGGGTGAAGGAATTGAATTGTAGGTGGATAGGAATTCTACCTGAGTTGCGCTGGTGAATTAGTTTGCCAAATGTTAAAGCGACACAACTTCCCAGCTTCGAACGCTCGATTATAATTGCGAACTGAACAAACTTGATAACCAGTTAACCACTATTAAATTAAATGCACTTAAACAAAGAGACGCGGGAGGGAACGGTGTCTTCTGCTTGCGGGGGTTTCTTATCTATATCTCAAGAAGCCAGCTGTCTCGAACCTACTAGACAGCGATGTCCCCCACCCGGCCAAGAGTAGGCGATGAACATACGTCTCCCCTCCCAAGCCCGACAACGCAAGCTAAAGAGCGCAAACATTCCCCCCACCCTGAAACATCAGTTTCAACAACATTGGCAGGCATGCAAAAAAAACATCAATTACAACTATAGACTAGGGTTAATAACTTTAAAACAAAAATTGCGAGCAATTCCTACTGAGTAGGGAGTGGGCAAACTCTGCCAACAGGGCGGCGGTAGACTCCGGACTGTGTACGGACATCTACGACGCGGACGATTCCATCAGCACCAGGATGGACGCCTTCAATTACTCCAAGAGGCCACTGCAAAGGGGGGCAGTTATCCTTCATGAGGACCACGATTGTTCCAACATTGACAGGCGTTGTGTCTTGGGTCCATTTCGCGCGTGACTGAAGAGTGTTCAAGTACTCCGCCTTCCACCTCTTCCAGAAGTCCTGAACCAACCGATCGATGAGTTGGTATCGCGAGAGCCGACCCGCAGGCACCCCAGTTACGTCCAGCGCGGGGAGAGCGCGAAGTGTCGAAGCAGGAGTAAGGAAATGTGCCGGGGTCAGAGCTGTAGGAGAATTCGGATCACTACTCAACACACAGAGGGGTCGACTGTTCAGCACCGCCTCTACCTGGATGAGAGCTGTGTTGAGTTCCTCGTACGTGAGAATCTGATTACCAACAAGCCGACGCAATAATCCTTTTATTGATCGCACATTTGCCTCCCAAATTCCTCCAAACCACGGAGCACTGGGAGGGTTGATCCGCCACTCAACCGACCTGGCAGCCATGACGTCTCCCACTGCCGTCTGGTATTCTGTAGAAGCGATCAGCCGTTCCAACTCCCCCAATTGTCTTCGGGCTCCAATGAAGTTTGTTCCCCCATCAGATAGCATCATGGAGCATGGTCCTCTTCGAGATAAGAAACGCTTGAAAGCGGCAATGAAGCATTCAGTGGAAAGGTCAGAAGACAACTCAATGTGGATAGCCTTCACTTCCAGGCACACAAAAACACAGAAATACGCCTTGAGCGTGCGTTGTCCCCTACGGCGGTGCGGGACAATGGAGAAGGGACCAGCGTAGTCCACTCCAACCCGATCAAACACGTGCGTGGAATCAACCCTGAATTCCGGAAGCGGTGCCATTTTGGGAAGTGTCGGCCTAGGCCGCGACCTGTAACAGGTGTTACACCGATGAACAATCATACGAACCCGCGCACGCGCCGAAGGAATCCAATATTCCTGACGAAGACTAGCGATGAGAAGATGCTCCCCGGCGTGCAGTAGATCTATGTGCAACTGCTCGATCAGCAGTTCGACCAATCTTCCCTTGGATGGTAGGAGTATAGGGTGGCGACGGTCAAATGATAATGGTGCGTTGGACAATCTACCCCCCACCCTTAAGAGATCTCCCTCTAGGAATGGATCCAAATGCCGAATGCTGCCCGTCACAGGCATGCCCCTTTGCAGACGAGCTATGTCCTCCGAATACGTCGACGACTGGACATACTTGAACCAAAATCGCTGAGCATGTTTGAGTTCGCTGCTCAGGATATAAGGCAACCCGCGGTTGTCCCTGATGAAGACCCGGAAAACAAGTGCTGTCACTCGAATCAATCGCCGAAACGAAGAAATGCGTTCCAATAGTGCATCCAAAACGTTCTCCTCACCGCCGTGAACTGCGAGTAGCGCCACCACCCTGGTCTCCGTCTCTGGAAGATCAGCAGCGTCAAACTGCCACGCGGCAGGCCATTGTGATTCCTCTTGCAATATCCAACCAGGCCCGTTGAACCACAGTCTGTGACCAAGCAACTCTGACGGCGTCGCCCCTCTGGACAAAACATCTGCGGGATTCTCCTCTCCCGGTACGTGCCTCCAGCAACCGGCCCTGAGGTTCCCCTGAATCTGCGCTACGCGGTTACTGACGAAAGTCTTCCACCGTGCAGCATCCGAATTTATCCAGTGCAGGACAACTTTGGAATCTGAAAATGCATACATCGAATTAAAAGTATGTCGACTCGCAAGGCTTGTCACTATGGTATGCATCAATTTTGAAAGTAATAACGCTGCGCACAGCTCTAATCTAGGAATGGTGACTACTTTGGACGGCGCAATACGAGACTTGGCGCAAAGAAGCTGCACCACAGGTGGCTCAGGGGGAATACAAGTGCGTACATACACGCAAGCACCATATGCTTTACTTGAGCTATCAGCGAACCCTATTAAGGATGTTGTTGCTCCTCTCAGTATGCCCGAATGCCGCGGCATGGTAATCTTGTTCAACAGCGGGAGCGAAGTGCGAAATCTATTCCATTTATCGACGACTTCTTGCGGAGGCCGGCTATCCCAATCAATTCCTTTTAGACTCAATTCTTTGTTGATGAGCTTGGCGGTGAGAACCACAGGTGCGACGAACCCAAGGGGGTCAAATAATCTTGCAGTTATCGACAATATGTTGCGTCGAGTACAAGGCAGATCCGGCACAGTAACCACACAGGATAATGTGTCCAGATGTGGCGTCCACATAACTCCTAGAACCTTAGACATATCATTTGGATCAATCTTCACAGTCTTAAAAAGACAGTCTTCCTCCGGAATCCGAGCCATCAATGCCATCGAGTTGGAGGCCCACTTCGTCAAGGTGAATCCTCCAGCAGCGAACATACCAGTCAATTGTTCGTATGCGTCAATCATATCCTGCTCTGTAGGTGCAGACGTGAGCGCATCGTCCACGTACAGATCCCTTTTAGCCACCTCAGCCGCCAACGGGAAGTTTTTGCGCTCTAGACTAGCCAAATGCTGAACGACTCGGTTGGCCAAGTAGGGTGAGCTGGTGTTACCAAACACCACCTTGTTGATCTCATAGATCTTCATAGGTTGAGTATTCGATGACCTCCAAACGAAGCGCTGGAACCGACGATCCTCCTTGGCAACTCCTATCTGTAGGAACATACGTCGAATGTCCGTTGTGAGTGCGTATCGGTACAACCGGAAGTGCAGGAGCACTGTAAATATATCAGTGTGCAGTTTTGGACCAGCAAACAATAATTGATTCAACGAATATGACGAGTCCGACCGTGCTGATGCGTTGAAGACTATGCGAAGAGGTGTAGTCGGGTGATCTGGACGATAAACCCCATGATGCGGTAGATAGAAGGCGACTGTGTTCTCCTCTTCGGGCACAGAACCCACATACGACACTGTGCCATCGTCAATGTATCCCTCGACCACGTCCGTATACAAGCGAAGCATCTTCGGATCTCGATGAAGCCGTCTCTCAAGAGAGACGAACCTAGCGATGCATGAAGACAGCGTCGAACCCAGCAACTCAGTCGATTGGCGGAAAGGCAGCTTAACAGTAAAGGTACCATCCGCATTGCGCACAACCGTCTTGAGGAAGAACTGCTCGCACTCCTCCTCCTCCCGAGTCAGGATCCTCCTGTCAGGAATCTCCTCTAAACTCCAGAACTTCTCAACCAAACTCTCCAACCGTTCTGCCGGCTGCGCAAAGAAACAATTGAGGCTTCGTCCAGGCTCCTCGACGTGTGCACGACCCATCACGACGTAACCCAGCGTCGTCTGAATGGCCACCGGAGCCCCCGGCTCCCCGCTCACTTTATGCGATCCCAAGATGAGCGGAAATAATTCGGCGCCAATCAAGAGATCAATTTCATGTGGCTCATGGAATTGTGTATCTGCAAGGGCCAATCCCTCCAAATGCGCTAGATTCTTTTTAGAAATGGGTAAAGACGGCACCCGGTCGCTCAGCCGCTCCACCACCAATGCGTTGGCGACATAATGCTGCGTAGTATCAACTCTTGAGCGAAACTCGATGACCGCGCTGGCTGTGACATGTAGGGGGGACGTTCCGATTCCCTTAACGACGGACCGCAGGGCTCCCATCTTGAGGCCAAGTCTATGGCAGGCACGTCGAGTGATGAAGTGACTCTCCGAGCCCCCGTCCAGTATTCCGCGTAGCTCCCGAAACTCACCACCGGCATCCAGCGCCAAAACCGAGAACGTCGCCAGCAAAACGGCCGGAGGAACGCTGCATCCTGATGAGGAAGTCGCACAGAATGCATGCGACGACCCACCATCACGCGCCGCATCAACCGTAGCGTCCACAGTCTCCGACGGTCCCGACCTGACCGGCTCCGTCCCAACTATCTTCCGATGCAACAAGCTGTGGTGTCGCTTGGAGCAACCTGCAATACGACAACCAAGTTCAGATTTGCATTGAGAGGCCATATGATACAATGAGCAGCAGTTGAAGCAAATCTTGCGTTTTCTTGCGTATTCCCAACGGTTTTCAACACTCATTTTCTTGAATTCGGGGCAGTCGTACATGGGATGCGCTGAAGACAACCGACACAAGTCGCAGGCACTCGACGTCTGTGGCCCCACTGCACGCCGCCCGACCCTCTGGCCAGCCGGTTCCCTAACCAACAGCGAATGTACAGGATGTGAAATTTTATTTTGCGATTTATTAACATTAGAACTGGAAAAATTAGACTTAACGACTAGATTAGAATTTTGCATGCCAATGCGACTTAGGACTTTCGCCTGCTCTGTAACAAATTCAACAAGCGTATCAAAAGCGGGTATCTCCTTTTCCGAGCGCTTACTACTCTCAAAGGCCCTAGCAGTCGAGCGATCCAATTTTTTCAATGCGACATGCAAAAATAAAACATCTCCAAGATTTGACAAATTCATCCCCCGGAGAGCATTCACTGGCTCAACAAAATTTGCAAGAAAATTATCTAATGCCTGTTCAGATTCCATATTGAGAGCTTTAAAATTTAGAATTTTTTCTAAATATGACGATACTAAGGCCCTTTTGTCCTCAAACCGATCTTTTAGCGCATTAAATATGAGCTGATAATTTTCCGCAGTCGCGGGAATTGAAGTACAAACTGCCTTTGCTGAGCCTGTGCAATGAGAAAGGAGATAAGAAACCCTTTCAACATCTGTATATGCGGCGTTTTCATGAACAAGTTTGACAAAAATTTGCGAAAAGGTAACCCATTCCTCAGGAGACCCACTGAAATAAGGCAAATCAATCGGTTTTAATTTTGCCCCAAATGCGTACCCAGAACTAGCCACCGTCCCTCGCGTCACCTCTGCATCAGTCTTAGCTTCAGCCAAGACCATTAGATCTTTTACCTCACAGTAAATCATTTCAAAACTGTCTACATCCGCAAAGGACGGCGAAAATTTAGGAAGTGCCATGTATGAAAGTTCATTGATTTGATCAACAACAGCAATGAATTCAGTGCGCAAAGATTCAATGTTCCTACCCTGAGCTCTGAACTGCCTTAGTTGCTCAGGATCCTTTGAAGCTTTTCTCGACAAATCATACAACCTTTGCATCCTAAGAAAAATGCTCTCTTTTTTCTTCACTTGAATATTTAATTGCTGCTCTGTTGTAAGACTCATTGTGAAACAATTCGCGCCAATTCAACAAGAATTTCTAAGTACTAACGCCGAGCTTCAGCTTAATTTGATACAATTGTTGGCGGAAAATTCCCTCTAGCAGGGAAATAAAACGGGAATTTTCTTTGTTAAGCCCTATGCAGCCAGAACTCACGTGTTGAACTATTTCCCTCTCGACCTTCTTTTCGACAAAAACTGTGAATTTTCGCAAACTAACAGTTTTCTGATGACTATCCGGCCCGATGGACCAATGTTGCGGCCAAATTTCCAAACAAATTCTAGAAAGAGTTTTGGCTTTCGAGTGGACTGTAGGTTTTATTTGAAGAATTATTACTTACTCACTTTCGGTTTGGTGACGAACTTTACTTGTGAGGCGCCAACAGATTTCGCATGAAGTAATATAATTTTACAGAATTTAAAGATGGAATATAAAGGAAAAGGGTTGAAGGAATTGAATTGTAGGTGGATAGGAATTCTACCTGAGTTGCGCTGGTGAATTAGTTTACCAAATGTTAAAGCGACACAACTTCCCAGCTTCGAACGCTCGATTATAATTGCGAACTGAACAAACTCGATAACCAGTTAACCACTATTAAATTAAATGCACTTAAACAAAGAGACGCGGGAGGGAACGGTGTCTTCTGCTTGCGGGGGTTTCTTATCTATCTCAAGAAGCCAGCTGTCTCGAACCTACTAGACAGCGATGTCCCCCACCCGGCCAAGAGTAGGCGATGAACATACGTCTCCCCTCCCAAGCCCGACAACGCAAGCTAAAGAGCGCAAACACATGTAGAATCCGAATATCCAATAAAAACGCTGCAAATGATTGTACAGTGGTTTATTATTCCTTCACTTCAATAATAATTTCAGAAGCCTATCCATTTATGATAGTAATTATTCAGAACATGTGTAAACGTTTCAACCGAAAAACAGATCGGTAACTATCGGGGAAAATTTGGCGAAATAATTGCTATCACAAATGGATAGTCTTTCTAAATCAATATTGAAGCGAAGGCATAATAAACCACTGTACAATCATTTGCAGCGTTTTTATTGTCGGCTTGCCAAGCACTTTCGCCCATTCGGGCATCATCAGGGCTTCGTAGCACCATCACAAGGTATCCACGGCCCCCGTGATGATGCCCGAATGGGCGAAAGTGCTTGGCAAGCCGACAATAAAAAACAGGAGAACAAGTCGCCTTCGTTTTCTCCCCCTCAACCCCAACAACAAATAATTATTTTCTATTGGGTCCGTCTCTCCGTGAAGTTGCATTCAATGGGTTTCCTTAATCGATTATGCGAATCAGCCTAAATTCACTCATAATGACACAATTTGTATGACGTATCTAGCTGAAAGAAGGGCCCATGCAAGTGTCATTAAAATAGGATGAACAAGAAGAACTGGAAGGGGTGATAACCTATTTTTGTTGTACTTTTTCTGCATGTCCGGATTTATTAATTCGTTCCATTTGTTACGTGATTCTGATCCTATTCATGAATCCAAAAAAGTTTCCAATTGTTAAGTAAAAATTGAATGAGCAATTCATACAATCACGTATCTGAATTTACTTACATGTCGATTACTAATGGGACACTATAAATAGGAAGAATAACACTCACAATAACGTTACTAGTAAATGTTTTAATTTTCTCATTACCTAATTGTTGCAGGGTGTCTTTTGGGAGCTCGAAAGGTTCCATGGTGGAAACGTTGATATACGAAAGCCCTCTTCAGGAGGAGCCCGAACTAAGCCCGTCCGCCGACCAGAGTTCGATTGACAGCGCCCAAGGGTAAGCCATACATTAGTTTGCCGTAATTGAAGAAAAATCTTGCTTCCAAAAACAGTAACATTATGTAAGACAAGATTTCACTAAATAGTTTTGACGTTAGGAAGAATCGCATTATTAAAAAAAACCGCAAGTCAACCATAGTAACCTCCTCTTTTTGAAGTCGGTTAAAAAACGCTGCAAATGATTGTACAGTGGTTTATTATTCCTTCTCTTCAATAATAATTTCAGAATCCTATCCATTTATCGTACTGGGTTGGTGCGGGGGAGAAGAACCAGGCGACATGTTCTCCGATTTTTTATTTACTGGCCGAGCACTTTCGCCCCTTCGGGCATCCTCAGGGCGATGTGGAACCATAGGTTACCAGGAACCATAGGTTAGGCTGTGGTAACCTATGGTTCCACATCGCCCTGAGGATGCCCGAAGGGGCGAAAGTGCTCGGCCAGTAAATAAAAAATCGGAGAACATGTCGCCTGGTTCTTCTCCCCCGCACCAACCCAGTACGATGAGAGATGCGACGACTCAACCAAGAAGAAGCTATCCATTTATGATAGTAATTATTCAGAACATATATGTAAACGTTTCAACCGAAAAACAGATCGGTAACTATCGGGGAAAATTCCGTACAACTACTGTAATTTTAATTAATTTTATTTTTCTCAATTTCCTAATTAAAAACTAAATTTTTTGCCTAGCAGTACAGCTGGAGAGAGTGTTTGTCGATCATTCCAATGAGTATAGAACGATTTTTATAGCTCCAAGAACTCTCGAGTTATACCCTCATGTCAAATTTCTGAAAATCTCCCAAATTCGATACAAAAGCTATGATAACTCGAGAACAAATGGAGATATCGACCCCGCGATGGTCTCATTCGATTCAGCGTCCAAAAATCTGTATAATTTGATACCATGTACACATTTTTCTGAAAAACCGTGGAAAATAGGAATTTTCTCCCCCTCAAAACCCCCCAAAAATACCCTTAAAATTGAGCTAGCAAGTTGGTTCAAGAATTGGGCCGTCGTAGGACCGAGATTGATTTTTGGTGAAATTTTCTAGAATTTAGCTATTATGGTTTGGCCGGAAAAGTGTTGACGGCGTACGGCGTACGGCGGACAGACAGAATTTTTTTTATTGGATATTCGGATTCTACATGCCTTGAAAAGTAAAACATCAAATTTTGAGGGGGGGTTAAAAAATTTTTTTTCTTGGGCGATTACAATGGTTTATTATTGAATAATAAACCAAAAGGAAACGATACTCCCTGAATGGCGGGTCATCATGTAATCGTTGGTAAGTTTTGGTTATTATTTGATGTTATAATTACGTTTCAAGGCATGTAGAATCCGAGTATCCAATATAAAAAATTCTGTCTGTACGCCGTCAACATTTTTCCGGCCAAACTATAATAGCTAAATTCTTGAAATGTTCACCAAAAATCAATCTCGGTCCTACGACGGCCCAATTCTTGAACCACATTGCTAGCTCAATTTTAATGGTATTTTTGGGTGGTATGGGGGGAGAACATTCATATTTTCCAGAGGTATTCAGAAAAATGTGTCTTTGGTATCAAATTATATAGATTTTTGGACGCTGAATCGAATGAGACAATCGCGGGGTCGATAGCTTTATTGGTTCTCGAGTTATCGCAGCTTTTGTGCCGAATTTGGGAGAATTTGACATGAGGGTATAACTCGAGAGTTCTTGGAGCTATAAAAATCGTTCTACACTCATTGGAATGGTCGTCAAACACTCTCTACAGCTGTACCGAAAAAAAATTGCTTTCAACTAGGAAATTAAGAAAAAATAAAAATGATTAAAATTACAATAATTGCTACGGAGTTTTCCCCTATAATAGATACCAATTGTTTTTCGGTGGGAACGTTCACAAATGTTCGGAATAATTAAAATCACAAATGGGTAGTCTTTTAAAATCATTATTGAAGCGAAGGAATAATAAACCACTGTACAATCATTTGCAGCATTTTTAATGTCACTACAGTACTAGTTATATTATAGTAATTCTTTTACCGATCTCATTTTCATTATTAAGTCTTTTAATTAAAATGCTCGATGAAAATTATTTATTCTAGAACTAAAATAAATGTATTAAGCATAATATAAGCTTCCCAAGTAACAGAAGTCGCAAAAAGTTAATGCTGAGCTTAATTAAGGTCTTTGGGAGGTTAGGCTTAGTTCCCCAAGGCAAATTTATGCCGACTTGCATTCTGATAGCTTGTGAGAAAAAGTGAGATCGCCCGATGATTTTCAGTCGTTGTTTTTACTTCGTGTCATTCGTGCGTTCGTGTCTTAATTATGTTTTCACACATTCCTAAGGGTCGCAAGGGCGACATCTGGAACCAAAGCCTCTCTTCCTTGAAACCTCTTATAAATAGCATTTTCTATTTACGGTCCTGGAATGTTGTGTCCGACTGTAGTCAATTTCAACCGAATTCTTGGCAAATGGCTGGACCGTCCATTATATCTGAATGACACTACTAAAACTGTAGGCAGACTGAGTTGTATAACAACGATTCCGACTGTTCCAATTTCATACGTGTACTTACCGTACTTATGTTTAATTTTTATAAAAGCTAGTTCAGTCCTTCCATATTTCTGATATTTTATCAGGACACAATAAAAAAAGAATCTGATACAATGTCTACGTTAATCCTTCAGCGCGATATCAAATTACGGGAGCCGAAAATTGCATTGATTGCAGAAAACATTGATTTCAACACTTCGAATACCTGCTGAATGACCGTGCTAGTGGTCAATATTTGGTTACATGGTTCAGTGCTAAGTACATAACAATTAATTAACTCTCAACTCCAGCTTCTTTATCTTCTTGTTCTTCATAGTTTTTGTCTTGAGTCCTCGTTCTCTAAGCCCGTTCTCGTAAATTAGTGTTCTTTTGCTGTTACTAGCGCTAATATATTCTCTACGTGTACCGGGTTTGTGAATTTTTTTAGTTGTTTACTGATCTTGTTTGTTATTCACAGCTGTGATCTTTTTGCGAGTAAGTGGGATCGGAATTCTCCGGTGTTGATTTCGTTTTTCAAACTCTGAGCTACACGTCTTCCACCAGTTGTCTTCGTAATGTTCATTATCCTGTTCGTTAAGTGTTCGTTTGTAACCATTTCCAAACTATATTGAAAGTAAAGCATTGAAATTGTTCTTAATGAGGAAGCCGGCTATGGAGTGAGTAAAGCAGACAGCTCGTGCATTTCTTCCGCTTCAACTAATTAATATCAAATGAAAATATTGAAATGAAAAGATCGTTATGTTCACACCGCCAAATTTATTTTAAGAACATAGACTTTCTAATGATGCAATCAAATGAAACCGTGTAAGCTGTTCTATCGAATGTTGTGCAATAGCCAATCATCATTATTCGCGAAATGACGCTTACAAAACGTAACTACGATACATAAAATGTAACTACATGTAACTCTTACCTACATAAAAAACCGCTAGCTGGAATAGACTTCACCAGTTGAGCTGGAAAATGGGCTTCCGATAGCTGTTGAATAATTTTTTTCGAAGCCCAGATATATCAGTTAACATTCATTTTATTTAATCATCAGTGCGACGAGACGAATCAAAAGTTCAGTGGTTCTTGGAACCCTGGAATTCGATACATTTTCCAATCATTATTCCTAGGTAGAGTGAATCATGAATGTTCAAAAACAGCAACTCAATGAGAGAAGCTAAATTCTCGTGGTTGGTAATGATGATAAAAAGTCGTGCATCTTGTGCTGGCCAGTTCTGAGATATGACCAATTGTAGAATAAGCGGTTATTTTCACCCGCCTGTTATCACTCTTTCCAGCATTTCACTGCTTCCTGGTCCACTCTTTCTATTTGCGTCAACTAGAATAGCGTTAATTTTGATTCGACAATTGAATATAAAGAACAATACCCGTAAATCAATCATAAAACATAAACCTGATTAAATATAAACTGACTTTGTATACATACAGAAATGAAATCACACTCAGAACGATGCCTATGCTGAATTGACTATTTCGCGGCATTTAATTTGTTTTAATAAATTATTCCTACAGGTTCGATAAAAACGTTTTTGTTTTCGCCGTCTCCATTCGATTGGTGAATCGGAGATACTGTTATGACCTCATATGGAGCTTAGTCAATAGTATTACAATTCTACTGGAGGTTAATCTTGGTTGGTAGAACTTCGTTGATAAACTCTTTAGCATTTCTATTGAATCGAAAGAGGAACCTATCATGGACGCACATGACCTATTGTTTCAAAAACATCGATTTACCGTTCATTTCAGAAATCCTTCTCCGGCGTTTTTCGTTCATCGATTCCAAATTTATAAAGTTTGCGTAGGCCCATTTCGATCTTCATCTCGAATAAACTACTCATTCAGACCTTGGGCATCTATTTTGGAACTTTACGTCACCTCAGTCGCCACGGAAAACTTGAGGTCGCAATGACGCAATCAATGCTAATGAAAACGGGCAGCTCGTTGAAGAAGATCGCTTGGTGTCAATTTGCATTTGTATGTTTCGGTGTTCGTAACAGGATCGTGAATTCAAATATTTTTGTATAGGAAAGGAAGAACATGGAAACCGTCTATCCAGAAGGGATCCATCTAAATCAAACATAGCGCACCCTTGCGAGAACAGTGTTACAACTCTAAAATTGGAGATTTTGCGTTTTTGGCATCAAAGGATTCAGAATTACAAGCTCAATCAGGACGTTGACGACCCACATGCCTTCCCCCACCATTCTTCAATACTGTCATAACTTTAGCTGTGACCCCTCCGCCCTGGAGTGAACGTACATTTTTTTTTCAATCAGTTGATTTATTTTGAATTGGCACTGTATCGATGACTAAAGTGATGGTTTCCAAGTGTAACAATTCGAGTTGTAACGTTATTGACGATTCAAGTTGCAGTTTTTCTGTTGGGTAAGTCAAAATGTATCACTAATCAAGATTCAAAATGAACCCCAACTCCCGAGCAGGCAAAATCATGTCCCTCGTTTGCCCGATCTATACTGATGAAGAGTATGTTCTATCCATTCCTAGAGAATTATCTGCCCCGTCGCACCCAACAGGCCAAGTCGAGGAAATCCTCTTACGAAAAAGAATTTAAGAAAATGTTCACCAAAAAGGCTCTATCCCTAAAGTTCCAGTCGTCGTAGAACAGAGGTCAACTTGTGCATGCAAAAATTCCTTTAGCAGATAATAAAATGAGAAATTTTGAAGTTTCAGCCCAGAGAAAAATCATTCCGCAATAATATTATTACGATTTTTTTTTTAATGAAAATGTTTTGAACCTATGAGACATTTTGGTTTATTATTCAATGATGAACCATTGTAATCGCATAAGAAAAAATTGTTCTAACCCCCTCAAAATTTGATGATTTACGTTTCAAGGCATGTAGATTCCAAATAGCCAATTAAAACAATTCTGTCCGACCGCCGTCAACATTTTTCGGGCAAAACTACCAGCTAAATTCTTGACATTTTCACCTAAAAGGAATCTCGGTCCTACGAGGGGCCAATTCTTGAACCAACTTGCTAGCTCAATTTTAAGGGTATTTTTGAGGGGTTTTGAGGGGTAGAAAATTCTTATTTTCCAAGGTTTTACTGAAAAATGTGTATTTGGTATCAAATTATATAGATTTTTGGACGCTGAATCAAATTAGACCATCGCGAGGTCGATACCTTAATTTTTCTCTTCAGCTGTTACCTAAATAATTCTTGTCAAAGCACTTAACTCTTATGATTCAACTACAATTTTTTGTGTTCTAGCCAAAACTCATGGCATTCGATCACAAGAAGTTCCATGTAAAATTATTGATAAAATACTGTCAAGTACCTGAGTATTCTTTTTTTTACGTATTTTCGTTCAAAGTTTCAGAGTTCATTTTGTGGTTTTATAATTACTTAGGTTATGTTGTTCGTTTCTATTCATGTTATGTTTCGAACTTCGTCTCATATTAGGTATCTCATAAGTACGAGTACTTATGAAGTAGACATTTGATGGTTGAGATTTTTATTTCTCATTGCATGCGGGGGTATTTTTCATTTGAGTAAACCACTTTTTTACATTAATTTGATCCATTTATCCGGTGCGAGTGGATCCAAAAAAGAGAGTTAACTCAAAATAAAGAGTAGTGGTGGTAACAGCATAATATTTTTCATCAAGAGTACTTAGTTGTATCTCAAAATATTTTCAGCAAAACAGTCACAACTCAAAATATTACAGAGACTGTTATAACTTGAAAATTGTGCATTTTTTACGATTGCAAATAGTTATACAGCAGGGGACACCAACAAAAAGGGTTTGGACCTGATTTCTGAAGGCTACCTGATACTATGTTATGATTTCGAGCTCAAAATACCAATATTTAAGGGTGAGAACTGTTTTTTGCGTTTCCTGAAGAAAGAGAAATTTCGAGTTGTAACACTATTCCCGCCAGGGTGTACTATCTTTCATAAAAAAAATCTAAGCGCTTGGTTATGAAAAACATTAGGGACGAGGTTCCGAAATACATTAAGCACTAATTAATTAAAAGCACAACACCTGATCTAGATAGTAGGTTGTACCTTCCTCCCTCAGCTTTCGCAATTTGAAATTCTTGTCCGAAATTCAAACTGATATCGGGAAAAAAAATCGCCGAACATGTTGAATGAGGCGGACCCAAGCGGCGTTGGGCAAAATCGCAGATAGTTCTAGTTTAGCAATACACCACAACCAGTAGAGCGCCAACGTCGCTTTCAGTATCAGCCGCTGCCATCAACTTCGCCTCATCCTTCCCACTCCCATTACCACGACTACGAACACACAAGGCTACACAGTTCCCGCTTTCAGTCACTTGTAAACTTCGGGTCTATCGGTCGTGCCGCTTCTTCCTCGCCCTCGCGTTCAATTTAAATTGTCTTCCTGTTTACATCCGGTTTTTCCGTGGATTTACTGCCTCTTTATATTGAAATCCTCACTCGTCTTGTTGACAGTCGTTAATTCCAAGGTAAATTAATGTCCCTATAAATTTTAATAAGGCACAATACAAACTGAAGTATTTTGACACGTACGTCTGGTTTTCTGGCAAAGTAGGATATAGGCCCCCTGTGAATTCTTGTTCGTCGTATTTCATTAGTGCTGTCGTCTACTGCGATCCTTTAAGGTTACGCTGTATTTGGCAATTGAATATTTTACTCAGTAAAATGTTCCCATCTTTAGCCTAAAACCTGTTTATCCATACATTGAATTAAGAATTGTAGTCTCTTGTATTTCCCGCCGGAAATATTTGACTCTAATCCATTTTTAACCCATTTATTTTGAAAGAGATTGCACACATTGTGTTCATGACATTATTATAATATTATCTTGTTGAAAGCAAATTCCGTCCTGGTGCCGGTATTTATAGTAGGTATTGTGTCGGTCCGTTTTGGCAGGGTTGAAATGAAGCATAAATTACTTGATTATGACTCAATTAACTTCGACACGGTTGAGCAGCTGCATCCTTCGTGTTCAATTAAGGGTGTGGGGTGGAAACATGGGTTTCTAAGGGCCTCCAGGAACGTGATTCGATCCATTGTGTTAAATGAATTCCATAATCCTACAAAAACTACTTAACCAATTTGATTTATCTTAACTTCTGGTACAATTTCTGTTGTAAATTAGACGTTTGGCATTTCCTACACTTTGCACCATTTCAGTTTTCTACTAGATTTGAGTGATTGAGGGTGAGTGAGTCGGCTGCACGACTTGTCTATTCTTGTAATTCCCAACGCTTTCGCCGCTAATGGCCTTATCCGGGAACAATGGCATTCTGCACCCAGGCTAGCTGCTCCATAATATGATGTGCCCTAATAAAGCTGTTAGTAGCGAAAGCCCATAAAATTCATAATGATAGGTGAAGAAAGGACTGTTTCACCCTTATCCTTTCACTTCTCCATATTCTCAACACGGGACTAGTTGAGTCTACTTATTATGCTATCAAGCATGAACAGGCATGGCTAACTTTTCAAAACGAGCGAATAATGTGATCAAATTGGCCTTATTTCCACAGATTAATAGCGATTTTTAGCTGCATTGCATTATATATTATAGCGCCCTGTTGCTTCGGCTATCATTCAGTTTCACGTGCTTTATTCTTCTCAGTGTGTTAGCAGCGTTACGCCCCATTGCTGCCTTTTGACCTCTCGACCGCCCACATCTCAGTAATTTTAATTCACCCTGTCTGGAGCTCCCATTAGTAAGAAGCCGCATTGTTCTTCTTATTCTCGCGTTAATAGTTTCTGATGCTCATGCAGCAACTTCAAGCTTATATCTAGGCCTAAACGCGGGTTAGAAGTTTCAAACCGCCGGTATTGATCCGTCCTTCGAATGCCCCCACTTTCCTGCCATTTGAGGGTTTCGCGTTACTCTACTGGCCATCTCAAGCAGTTTTACGCCTTTTCCGACCTCGTTTTTCGCCCATACTTACTTAGTGACTCTTAATAGCTTCAGAGGTTGATAACGTTCTGGTCCGCCCTAGGAGAGGAGTTGATGGGCTTAACTAGGTAAAGCATTGCTATCGGCATAGGTGTCATTGATTGTTTCACGTCACTCGCAATTCCAATGTTGGCGTACGTACTTGCGATACCTGTAGAAAACCTATACCTATATACGTCTTCTCATATTTAAAAAAATTATATTACACAATTATATTGCACTTGGCTATTGCATTGAATATAATATTAATGATGGAATAGTGGAAAATCCATTTGAATATCGCGAAGATTTTCAGTGAAGATATCGCTCGGTAAAAAATATCTTCATACGTTGCTATGAATAAAAGTACAAAGTTCAATAACGATAGAGAAATAAAATTAGGAAAATGTAAAATAATTCGAATTAGCGACCTAGATGGGAACAGACAGTTAAGAAGTTGATAGGTAGTGTTCTTTTGTCTGGACTGAAAATTTCTTCTTCTTGCGGCGATTCAAAGCAGTTGATTCAACACCGCCTCATTATCTGGGTCAGACGTCCTGACCACAAAGCCACGGAGATACATCAGAATAGTATATTACTCAGTTGGTACTGAAAATGCCGATTTTTTTCGCATTCATTATACACTAAGTAACATCAATTCTCCAATGGAACTGCATATTTTTCGTCATTGCTCAATGATTATATATTACGATGATGAATAATAGTGGTGTTTATTAACGGGGTACCTACTGTGCAAGAGAAGTATGTGACCGAATTGGGAGTAACTGCTGAAGTGAAGAAACCTAGTTTCCATCTATTAGGTCATGGGGGAATAGTTTTGGCATCGACGCACCAGTTGATTCTGGTTGTTTACCTGTTTCCAAGCTACGACCTCCTTAGAGGCCACCTCCGACTGCTTGACTTACTCGATTTTCCTAAAATAACCGTTCACGTTCTAAAAATAAGTATTCAGTAATTAGCCAGTCTCAGAAAACGTCCCTTAGATTTCATTCTGCCCTATTTCTTTTGATCAAATTATGTTGGTATTAATTAACAACAATAGTTATTCTATTTGCAATATGGTGATCGATGTGATATTATGAATGTATTAATTGTGATAGACTCCTTGCTTTTAACTATTATACTGTGACAGACACGAATCATTTTTCAGTATCCAACTGTTTTGAATCTGTGAAACTGATTTTCTTTGTGTGTTTTATTTTTGTTTGTTCTCTTAGTATTGTTCTATTGGACTTACATAGAATATGAAGGTATATTTTACCATGGCGTTGAAATGTTGTACACGGATTTATTGATTTATCATTTATACTGGGACCGAGTATAAGAAACACGCTAGTTCTCAGCGTTCAAAAATGAGCATCACTGATAAAGATAGATCTGACATCACCTACGAGTCGACGCAGTTCGATAAGTGGGAGCATGATTGTTCTTTTTATTAATTTGCTGCATAATTTGCGGAGGAGTTCTCCGTGCACCCGGTGTGTTAATCGAAAGGTCGTTTTCGTTATTCATCATACGTTCCAATATGTTTCTTTAAACCATAATATTTTTCCTGTACTTATTAATCGAGAATGTTCATCGGTTCAAGCGCAGAGTTCACCTTGGCACACTGGCCCAAGAGGTTGTCACTACCACTGCTGCAGGTGGAGGTCAACCTTGACCCTCCTCCTCCCGCTACCTCTCTCTTGAATATTGATTTCACAGCCCACTCCCTCGCTTTTCACTGTGGGTGAATTTTATATAAGACCGAATTAATGCCCATTCATCAAGTTCCTATGAAGCGTTTTTTATCATTTATTATAGTTAGAGAATACAAAATTCAGATGAAGCGAAGCTTATCTTTCAATGAAACGTTATCCAGACATAATTTGCAGATACCGAACTATTAAAACGAATGCTGAAAACGAATGATCTTGGGAATGAGTTTGTATAGAGTGTTCCTATTAATATCGTTGTTATTTTTCGAAAAATTCTTC
The DNA here is from genome assembly GCA_037159825.1 of Tupiocoris notatus. Lineage (NCBI taxonomy): Eukaryota > Metazoa > Arthropoda > Insecta > Hemiptera > Miridae > Tupiocoris > Tupiocoris notatus. Next base: position 18,612 of record JASJUZ010000791.1, read on the forward strand.
TACTTTTGCTCGGAAATTTTAGCTTGGAGTTGGACGAGCCCGGAATATGGTCTGATATTGTTCAAAAATTGTTCTAAGAGTCCATGAATACAAATAAGTCAACGGATCATATCATTATCCTCTATTAAATAAAATATCCACAAAGAAGTTGAATTAGATTGTTTCTAGACCAGAATCGTCCGGACATACGAGCTGGCGCCTCACTGCATAGTCAATGGGACAAAACGTTCCATTCATCTGAGTCCAACGCCGTCCGTTATACTACCCTTTTCATTAAGCCCCTTAAAGTTTGTGATCAAACTGTCACCAACCACATTCTGTTCATTAATAAATAATAGTTTACCTACTAAAGAACCACGGCGGTTCTTGATTTATGACAGAAGCAACCTTGTTTGTCCGAAGGTGTTTTTTTTTTCTTTTTGTCCTCAAACTCTTTTGTCTTCCATTTAGTGGAGGCGAAATAAGCCGAGTAAAAGCACTATTTTTGTACCTTCCTTAAATTATTATGGCTAGTGGGTGGATTGTGGCTCCGTTTTCGAGTCAACTATTGTTTAGTGTGAATTTTGGTTCATTGTTACGATAAACCATTGTCACTCTGCAGCTAAGTTAGAATGTTTACGAGGGAGTTCAAAGATGGTATGGACTCCAGGCGACGTCAAAGAGAAAACAATGAACTATTGTCGATGTCACTGAATGGATTGTGATTGATACGACTCGCAAACGAATTGCGCCTTCGTTTTGCCAAGTTCCTCCGTTTTCGTTGAAGATTGATCGATTTGTCTTGGAGGAAGGTCCCGTTTCCTTTTTAGCTCAAGAAAAAGTGCTCACTTGACCAGCGACATAAATTAGCCGTGGCAGGCTTCTGATGTGGAATTTATGATAATTCCAGTTGAACGCGGAGATTCGTATAGGTAGTAGGCCGGTGGATTTTGGAAGTCATCGTGTGTCTGATGGACGGTTTACTGTCATGTAAATCACGCGCAACGGTCCCGTCCGCCGAATGAGTAAGGTAAATTGTACACTCCTTCGAAATGGCACATGCTTCCTCGTCGCCATGCGCAAAGGCGTTCACTGATCCAATCATGGTAGGAAATCACCCTGTGTACTCTCCGTATGACATTTGAAAGTGTCATCAAAATGATAGAAGCAAATCCTTAATGTTCCAGATAGTTTTAAACGCTTTTTTTTTACTAAATCACTGGCGCTGAGATTGCGGAGTCTCATTTCACAAGAATAGGATCGAAGAGATAGTCACGAATTCCAGTAATTTTAAATGAGTTATATGGATTTCGGCATTTAGGCCATCATCAGTAACAATCTTGCGCTAATAACTTGTATGATATATTTACCGATGATGTCCTGAATGCCAAAATCGATGTAACGATATAACTCATGTAAAGTTAGTAGAATCCGTGGCTATCTCATCATCTCCTATTCTAGTAACGTTATGAAATGCATTTTGCATGTTGTTTGCACGGTGATTTTGATCGCATTTTCCCAAGTTGATTATTGGCTCTTATAGTTTCAGATTTGTCCATGATGCATTTAGTCATTCCAGCTGCCGTCAGGAGATTTTTTTTCATTTATAGGGGTTGAATCTTTTTTGGTCTTTCGCAAGGCGATACGCTGTTATTGGTAATCTGGCCAGGTGTACCGTGTATCGTAAACTAGACGGAACAAGGAAGCCCTTCTCGCTTCCTAGTTCCCCCTTTTACTTGAGCCACCATCCTTTCTTTGACCCTTTAGGACGGAGCTAACTTGAGACTATTCCAAATACCATTAATTTTACCTCCCAAATACTGTGACGAATAGTGTAATTCCAAAGCAACGAAACTTTTTTTCCTCGTCGCCGCACTTCTTGATGTCAATGGGGTGTGAGGGGGAGAAAAACCAGACGACCCATTCTCCGATTCGGCCGAGCACATTCGCCCAATCGGGCATCTTCAGGGCGACGTGGAGCAGAAGTCCACAGGATCAAAACTAATTAATTTGACGGCCGATATGAATGATTTCTGGTAGCGCGTATAGTTTCCAAAAAAAATTGTTGTTTTTACTTTATTATTCAATAATAAAGCATTGTAATCGTCCAAGAAGGAAAAAGTCTAACCCCCTCATCAAAATTTCATGTTTTATACGTTTCAAGGCATGTAGAATCCGAATATATTCGGATGTATCCGATTGGTTCTCGAGTTATCTCAGCTACGGCACAATTTTCGAGATTTCCTAAAATATGGCAGTTTCGGGAGCTATAAAAATCTTTCTGTACTCCTTTGAATAGTCATTAAAACTCTCTTCAGCTGTACTGTAAGGAGAATAATTCAGCTTTCAATTTGAAAATTAAGAAAAATAAAAATGATTAAAATTACCATACCTAGTTGCTGTTTTCCCTTATATCCAATCTGGATTTTGGTGGAATCGTTCACGAATGTTCGGAATAGTTACTATCACAAATGATGGTATTTCTACATCATTATTGAAGCAAAGTAATAATAAACCACTGTACAATCATTTGCGGCTTTTTTTTAATCAAGCGAGATTTTTTTAAATTCGAATTCGAATTCTACATGCCATGAAACGTGATAACCGTGCGACTACAACAGTGTACTACGAATAAAAAACCAAAACTTGAAGGGTGAGAAAGACAACTTGATTCATACTTATTTTTCGTTCTTGTAATTTAGTTCTATTATTATTAGCGCACACAGCACCATTTTTGGTTAAGCTGAAGGGTATAAAGTCTTCGGATGTGGTAGCGTGCGTCTCTTCCCTCTACTCGCTCTCCTATCCGAAAGACAACTGTTTCTCATTTTAGCAATTTTAATACCTACTGATGTAAAATTTAAAACGCTAAAAATTGGGTTTTTTAAAATCCAATTGTGCATTCTTGTGTTTTCTTTCAGGGGAGAGTCAGAAGTTTAATATTTGACTCCCGGTAATGGACTATTAGCTCAAGGTCTACTGCTCGGCCTGGTCAACAAGTTCACATAAATGAGTCGTTCTGTTCTCCCGCTCATCGTACTAATTGCTCAAGTGATGATTATTTTCTAGCGTGGAAATGTGATATTATGGAATGGTTGAAAGGGCTATAGAGCGAAAAGACTATTTGAATTCATCTAGTAGAAATGAAGGTTATGCTACATAGAAATTGGTACGTTATGCGTTATGCGTTACGAAATGGTGTACCTCAAGGCAGAATAAAACATGAATTCATTTTATGTATTTCATGATCAGTCCATTAGGAAGTGTCATAATTTAATTAAATGTTTGTAATCAAGTACTTAGCTCACGCAATCGTCCCGAAAATTTGAGTTTACCGATAAAACATGCACTTATTCCATTATGGAAATTGTAATTGGAACATTTTGAAAAACCGACCATATGTTCAGCTTGAGCTCGGAATAGAAAATTAAACCGTCCATGAACTGGCTTGCGATTGGTTTTGGTCGACTGTCTGATGTTTCATTCTATTCAAAAATGTTTACGTCCCTATATATATCGCATTGCTAGACTGAATGACAGAGCAAATCGCCTAGGCATAGGGGAAACGGTGCATTGATACGAAACATTAAACTGCCTTCTGCGAGGGGACCACATCCGACGCTCTTTTCATTCAACGGAGTATTGCACAGCTACGGTTACCCTCCTTCGCGGTCTTTCCATTTCTCTAACCAAAGAATTAGGAACACATCTGGTGCCCAGAAGTCGACCGTAGAGGAATACGTCAATGACTTGATGGGCTCAGGAGTTTTCAGTATAGTGCAAATAGAGAAATACGCTGACAAAGTATTTTCATCTTACTCAATATTTTAGTGATAACAATCCCAGTTTCGCCAAGGTATCGTGCTTTCTTCTGATGAGAATATTTCCCTTTGGTTCTGATGATGTGGCTTTGGAAGAGCCAATGGTCGAATTGAACGTGCGAATTGTGCCAAGAGTGTATAATAAACTTGTTATACCATACGTGTATGGTTGACGAACGTCGTTTAGTTCATATATTTCGGTATATGTTTTCAAAGGATTCCATTCGTTGAAAACTGGTTGGCATCTTTTGGTTTATAATTCAATGATAAACCATTGTAATCGCCCAAGAAAAAAAAACTGTATATCAGAATAGACGCCGTTTCGTAACTCGCTTAACCTTCTAGTAGAATTCTATTCGGCCTGACTGACAGTGAAGGATGATTTTGAATGACTTCTCACATTCCAAGGTTTCTGTTTAAGATTTTTCGGCTTTGTTGTGATTCCCGAGTATTTCTTGAGCTGAACATTCACAATAGTAGGGGGTTTTTTGATAATTCCACGTTTTCACCCTATAAAATGGAATTATTGTAATCTTTCCGAAGTACGAATAAATTCAGCATTTAGAGAATAATTTGATGCTGATATTATTAAAATAATAATCATTAATTTTGGTCTCAAATTATTGATTGTTTGATCAATAACTACGTTACAATAGGATAGAACTAACTGATAAATTGTTGGTTTGCCTTTAAACTAATTCCATTTGTTTTGACGATCGTTGGTTAAAAACATTTCTCTACTTTCTGTCGATTTACGTTTTTATAACTGTATTGGTTTTTTTTATTTTGCAGGTGAGTAATTAGCGTAATGACCAACAGCAATCAGATTACACTAGGTAATTCGATTATAACAAGATTTTATACAAGCTGTGCGACGTTTTCGTTTGTATAGGTTTCTTATCAAGGAGGATGTGTAATTAGTGCTTCAATTAGCTGTTTCATTAGGTAGGTTTTTAAAAATCGTTAATAAGTATAATTAATTCTTATAATATTTGAAAGAAGCTTTCCCGGTCTCTCTAGCATTCGTATCTAATAGGTTTGTGAGAGTTGGAAGCAAATTGTTATTGAGTTAGAAATTAAATCATTATAGTCTCGCAGTAATTGTTCGGGCAGAAACAAACGACGAAAAATATTGATTGAATAATGCTAACGATTTTTGGGTATCACCAAAACCTTAGTCGTATGAAGATAACTGATCGGGTCACATGTTATAAATAAATTACCTTCGATGAAGGAAGGTTTTATCAAGAATTTAGTTTGAAGCTCTCCATGTCAAGGCCAGACTCGTAGCTTGGCAGAAACTGAAAATAATACAATTTGCTGACACACTTGGGACGCACAGCTCGCCTGGCAGTGGCCTCAAATAATTTACTTTTCTTCTAACTATAATCACATTGCTGCGGATCGCTATAGCCTTCTAACTAAATTAACTGCTCTTTCAACCTTCTAACTTTATACGTTTTATAACATATTCAATAAATTTCTTAGTGAGAAGTTGTTTCGCTATGAGACTGATTAAAGTCATGAAGAAAAGACTGTTTGCGAATTGCTGTAAGTTCCTATGTAACTAATTTTGGAAGCAAATGTTATGGGTAGTTGATTGGGCGAGAACATTAGCTTAATGCCTCTGCGGAAAGGTCTCTCCGCGGTAATGTGTCCTGTCTTTCTCGGTTGACACCCGTCGGCTGTGTATACAGTGAACAGTGGACCAAACGACGTTGGCGAGTTTTTCTGGTGTCCTTGACAGGAAATTAAAATTATTCTCGGGAGGTTGTGTCATCCGCCGTGTCAGCGCGAGAATTAGATGAGTGGGAGTGTGAGCTGTTATGACTTGAACGTGGGACGTAGGAAAAAGCAGTGTCTATATCTGCAAGTGGTGATGGGGCAAGATTTTTTAGGATCTTCCAGTTCATGTTGGAAATTTACGTTATCGATTTTCAATTATAACGATGAGCATCTGCATCATTTGGATGAAAGAGTACATTCCTTATCGCCTCGATGCTTTCGGAAATGTTAGTTTGTTTCAAATCATTTGTGTTTCGCCAACGCGTTCTACTACTTCTTCTTGATCGATTATACTGAACGATTATACTGAAATGAACCAATCATTCGTTGTGCTGCAATACTATACGCGTGCGCAAACGATGCACCCATAACACCCGAGTGTGCTATTTAGTTACCCATTATCATTAATGAATGAACATCTAAAATGAGAAATAGCAAAGACAAACCAAACGTTGATACGCGTAAGTTTGTGCAATTACTATGCATAATTTTTTTTTTTTTTTTGTGGATTTGTCGCTTTTTTCGTTGTTGGGGTTGAGGGGGAGAAAACCACGGCGACTCGTTCTCCCCCTCCACCCCAACAACGAAGATGCATAATATTGTGTGTTTAAAAAGTTTCTTCAAGGCACTGTTATCTGAGGTGTGCTGTATTGCTTGTAGGACCTCAACAATAACATCGTCTTACATCCTAAAAAATAAGAAGGGTTATTAAATAGAGATGCAATAATTGGAGTTACAACAGATGATATCGAGCTCATCCAATGTATTGCCGTGCACCTTTACTTTTATTGTTACAGTTTTAACCCCCTCGTGACTCGAGTTCGTTAGTAATGTTTTAATCTTTGATCTTGACTTGAACGAATAGCTTTCAGTCTTAGCACTGGGTGGGTGATCATTATTAGAGTAGAAAGCTTTACATGATTTATTTACGTAGTTGTTATCTTCCTAAGAACGAGAGCACTGTTCTGTTTCGGCTTTCATCTGCCATAAATCAAGTTGATGTGCTTGATAATTTTTCAACTGTCCAAGCTGGTTGATTGCACCAGTTTTATTTGCGAGCGTCTTTTCTAACACTTTTCAGATATCCCCATCAAAAATAGTAAATCTACTCGAATAATTATCGATAGCTTAAAAACGGACTTGAAAGGGACGCCAGCAGACAACACACACCACAAAAACGCTGCAAATTATTGTACAGTGGTGTATTATTCCTTCGCTTCAATAATGATTTAGGAAAACCCTCACAATTGAGCTAGCAAGTTGGTTCAAGAATTGGGCCGTCGTAGGACCGAGATTGATTTTTGGTGAAAATTTCAAGAATTTAGCTATTATAGTTTGGCCGGAAAACTGCTAACGGCGTACGGCGGACAGACAGAATGTTTTGGTTTATTATTCAATAATAAACCATTATACTCGCTCAAGAAAAAAAAAATTATAACCCCCCCTCAAAATTTGATGTTTTACGTTTCAAGGCATGTAGAATCCGAATATCCAATTAAAACGCTGCAAATGATTGTACAGTGGCTTATTATTATTTCGCTTCAATATTGATTTAAGAAGACTATCCATTTGTCATTTTAAATATTCCGAACATTAGTGAACGTTCCCAACGAAAAACAGATGGTAACTATAGGGGAAAATTCCGTAGCAACTATTGTAATTTTAATCAATTTTATTTTTCTTAATTTCCTAATTAAAAGCTAAATTTTTTGCCTTACCCTACAGCTGGAGAGAGTGTTTGACGACCATTCCAATGAGTATAGAACGATTTTTATAGCTCTAAGAACTCTCGAGTTATATCCTCATGTCAAATTTCTGAAAATCTCCCAAATTCGACACAAAAGCTGTGATAACTCGAGAACCAATAAAGCTATCGACCCGGCGATGGTCTCATTCGATTCAGCGTCCAAAAATCTATATAATTTGATACCACGTACACATTTTTCTGAAAAACCTTGGAAAATATGAATTTTCTCCCCCTCAAACCCCCCAAAAATACCCTTAAAATTGACCAAGAATTGGGCCGTCGTAGGACCGAGATTGATTTTTGGTGAAAATTTCAAGAATTTAGCTATTATAGTTTGGCCGGAAAACTGCTAACGGCGTACGGCGGACGGACAGAATTTTTTTTATTGGATATTCGGATTCTACATGCCTAGAAACGTAAAACATTAAATTTTGAGGGGGGTTATAAAAATTTTTTTCTTGGGCGATTACAATGGTTTATTATTGAATAATAAACCATAAAAATTCTGTCCGTACGCCGTACGCCGTTAGCAGTTTTCCGGCCAAACTATAGTAGCTAAATTCTTGAAATTTTCACCGAAAATCAATCTCGGTCCTACGACGGCCCAATTCTTGAACCAACTTGCTAGCTCAATTTTAAGGGTATTTTTTGGGGGTTTAGAGGAGGAGAAAATTCATATTTTCCAAGGTTTTTCTGAAAAATGTGTACGTGGTATTTAATTATATAGATTTTTAGACGCTGAATCGAATGAGACCATCGCGGGGTCGATAGCTTCATTGGTTCTCGAGTTATCACAGCTTTTGTGTCGAATTTGGGAGATTTTCAGAAATTTGACATGAGGGTATAACTCGAGAGTTCTTTAAGCTATAAAAATCGTTCTATACTCATTGCAATGGTCGTCAAACACTCTCTCAAGCTGTAGGGTAAGGCAAAAAATTTAGCTTTTAATTAGGAAATTAAGAAAAATAAAATTGATTAAATTCCAATAGTTGCTACGGAATTTTCCCCTATCGTTACCATCTGTATCTGATTGTTCAGAAGTGTTCGAAATAATTACTATCACAAATGGATAGTCTTCCTAAATCAATATTGAAACGAAGGAATAATAAACCACTGTACAATAATTTGCAGCGTTTTTTATTGGATATTCGGTTTCTACATGCCTAGAAACGTAAAACATCAAATTTTGAGGCGAGGTTAGAATTTTTTTTTCTTGGGCGATTACAATGGTTTATTATTGAATAATAAACCAAAAAAAGAGAGAAAAAAACAGTGGGCCGTACCTAGAAGGAGTTCGTATATGCTTATATAATGATAATAAACGTATAATTGCTTCCTGGGACATAAAATTAGGTCGCAGACACAAAAAAAAAAATTATTTCTATAGCCGGAATTGAAAATTGTGGACCGTCGCGAAACCATGGATGTGGACTAATAACACTGATACGCCATCTATTTCTATGAGAAATCTGTTCAAATATTTATTCGGTAATCGAATGCGAATCAATTCCCCTGTTGTGGGCTAGAGATTGTCATTTATTTTTCTCTCAAGTGGTTCCGTTATCAGGTGATATTTTGACGAACCGATTGCTGCACGATAAACTGCCTTGTTGTGCAGTCTTGGCACGTTCTTCAGTCTGCAATGATTCAGACCAGAAATATCTCAATTATGTTCTTATAAACTAGAACTTCCTTGCTAAACGGTTTTGTGATGAAGTTGAACTGATGCTCGCCGTTCCTATGTTCGCTGAGTTTGCTGTCAACCACTGAAGGCAAGTTTTTTCTTTGTTCACAAGTACTGTTTCTGATCGACGCAATCAAATATCGAATTCTTCCACATTTTTTTAAACTCGCATTTATCACGAGTTCTGTCATTTTCCACATAAAATTCGGTACACATGCAATTTTTTTTTTGTGTGTCCCTTTTTGTCCATGGTTTCCACCCGTGAAGCCAATTAACGTGCGATTATCTAGATCGACCGCTATCAGTAATTTTTACGAGTTTTTGTTTTTTATTACTGCTATTTTTTGGAATATTGTTTAAATAATATAAAACTTTCAAACAAATTATAAGACCGATTTCAAAATTATTTGCCTTTAAAAAAAAACTGAAAAAGAAAAATATCAAAAATGTCCCAACTTCTCAGCAACTCAATAACCAACTACACATTTTGAAGGCTACAATTCGTTTTAACCTGGCCACTTCCTGATTGATTGGAACACCTCCCCTAATAATATAAAAAATAATTATTTGTATGTCCTAAATGATTGAACGACTTTCCTTTTCACTTCCCATCGCCTCCAGATTGGTCACTGTTTGGAGTCGGCGCCTCTTATAATGTCTTAGAAAAACCAATAGAATCGGAATTAGCAATCAGCATTTACGAGAGCCGATTTTTAACAAGATCAATTTTTTTGACGATGACTATTCTCGCCTTTTCCTAAACACCATTTCATATTTGTCTATGGATATTTACCATCCATCAAATATATTACCTAGGCACTTACTAATTTATTGTAAATTCAAATTTATTCGTAACCATCCGGTAGTCATTCTGCCAGAGAGGCGCCGACTCCGAAATGTGACCACTCTGGAGGCGATTGAGGCTTTAAAAGAAAAGTACTTCAATCATTTGAAAAATTCTCATTTGAAATGAGAAGTACTTATTTTTTATATCACTAGGTGAGGTGGTCCAATCATTCAGGAAGTGATCAGGTCAATTCGACTTGTAAAGCAGTCTCTGAAATGTATAGTTGCTCTGAGAAATGCTCAGAGAAATGCTCAGAGCATGTTGCTCGTTGAAATGTATAGTTGAGTTGCTCTGAAGTTGGGACATTTTATTTTTTCCTTTCTCAAATTATCCGGCATTTCTCCGAATCTAGGGCCGCCACTCCTGGATGGATTAAAAAAAAATGGACGAGCTGATGCCGAATCAGGTACAGAGTCCTCAATTTATTGCCTTGTGGAAAACGGAATTTACAATGTAATAATTGATTTCACGAAATTAAGTGCCAGTTAATTTGAAGAACTTTATATTAAAGTAAACGATTCCTGAACTTCGAAGAACCTGATGTATTGGGTACTGAAAATATTTAGCGAATTCTAGCTTGGTTGAAAAGCTGTTGGTAGCGTGCAGACTTACCGACGCCGACTGTAAAAGATCGAAGAAATTCTTCTGGAAGAATCCACGACATCGTTTTTTTTTTCGGGCTTTTAGCTTCCGTCTTTTTGTAAGGATTGATAGGGCTGGAGCAAAGTTCTTCAGGGATTTGAGGGGAAGCTATAAATCATTTACTCATCACATCGGATGTGTCAAGACCGAGAATTAAGATTTCAACTGTGAATAATTAACTGATCATTTGACTGATTTGAATAGGGAACCAGATAGCTTTTTAAAAATACCAAATCTTACTTGGAAGCGATATTCGTTGGTCTCCAAAGAACATAAAATTATATTATAGGTACTTATTTTCCTATTTTCCATGAAAGTTATTTTCTCAACTCTCAGCACCGGTAGGTAGAAACTTGCCCAATTCAAACTTAGCTGCTGTTGGCTGTTCAAGTGAGAAATGGGGGACTGGAACTAGGTTTTAGGAGTTGGATTGCATTAAGTTTTCCGTATCCAGCGCTCTACTTTGTTCCCATTACCGTTGTACAATAGTCTACTCTCTCTTTCGAAGTTCGACATAAAATGGTAGAAAGGGGATATACGTTCAACTTTAAAATACTTCTCTACTGTAACACGAAAGGCCGCCATTTTATCGATAGCTCAAAGTCATGATTGCAATGTAAAATGATCCGGACGCTGTTTTACGCAGTGAAAACCATACGAATTTATTTAATACTTATTTACTAGCATCGACTAATAAAACCTGTATTCTTTATTGAGAGAGTGTTCCAACCTCTTAGAACTAAGACATCAACTAGTTATAATTTTAATCGAATATTGAATTTCAACCAACCAAATCGGTTGTATTCATAGTAATTTAAAATCAAATTTTATTGTGTAAAAAATGGCATTGACTAGGTATTAGTTTCTCAGTACATTCATAACATTTGTTTGATCACAATGGGTCTCAAGAAACTACTACCTAGGTCTTGCATCGAGCGAAAGTTCGCTATCAAAACTGAATAGCCTGTTGGCCATGAATGGAGCATTGTATGCTGCGAGGTTTCTGATTTTTTATGTACGTAGGTAGTTGAAAAGCATCAAACAAGCACCATGAGATTGAATAACCGAGCCGAATTTAAAGGAAATTAATGAAAGTATAAAGATTGTCCTGAAAGCCGAAAATCGAAAAAAGTACTTAGCTGTAATAGAGTTTTTACAATTTTCAACAATAATTTATATAATACTTCATATAGTACTTCTTGATGTCAATGAGGTGTGAGGCGGAGAAAAATCAGGAGCGACTCATTCTCCGATTCTTTATTCGCTGGCAGAGCACTTTCGCCAATTCGGGCATCTTCAGGGCGACGTGGAGCCATAGGGGGGTCCTCAGCCAATAAACAATCAGAAAATGAGTCGCCTGGTTCTTCTCCCCCTCACACCCCATTAATATAAATAATCGTTATTTGTGCGTAGCCATAGTTTTTCCAACGCCTTATATTTCTGTTACTGTTATAGATATACTCATATAATATGCATGCGGTCTAGTAGCTTCGTTTTGCTCACTTAGTTATCGATGTTCACTTATTGGAGGATAACTACTAATACTTTGGATAACTAGTAATACTGCAACAAAGAAAGTTTACGGATTTCAGTAGTAAGGTTGTCAATGGTTTCATAGGATCATCTATAAAATCGTTATTACTCAAAAGTTCAATTTAGACTGTTTACATAACGGTGAATCGTTGTGCCATTTCATAATTAATATGTGCCTCTTAGATAAGTGTAAAGCGGTCTTCAATGACAGTCTTGATCCCTGTATCAATCTACTAGCAGCCGTTGGTCAGTTCGAATCCTTAGATGGCACAACAACTTTTGATTACGTTACAATGGGAGAATTCAGGGAACCATTAGCTTATTCAGTAGAGTGTATGAGGGTTATATAGTGTTAATACTTCTAATTGGAGAGAAAGCTAAAATCATTTTCTCGGATAGTAATATAGAATTAACTTCGCTGTTGAGATTGAGGGGGAGAAAATGTTTTTCTCAATCTCAACAGCATGGAGTTAACTGTTATTGTTCACCCGGTATTCTACAATTTCCCTTCCCAAAATTAACTAACATCTCGTCGAAGTAAGTATTCAAGCGATTGATACCCAGTTTTATTTTCAGTATTAGTTGGTTGGTTTTCAGTATTCGTTCCTCTTTCCTGTTTGTTTTCATGAACTGATCTTAATGATCGGATGGAAATCGGGGTAGCAGTTAGTTGAGAGGTTAGAGTTTTTTTTTTTTTTTAGGTCCTTGGCACACCGAACCTATAGTACCAGAACAATAACGGAGCAACAATTATGTCTAATCATGAAAAATTAAAAATAGTTTACTTTAGTATTTAAGTCGCGGACGAGGGATTATCTCTTCCATTATTATATCCAGAAATGCATTTCTTGCACTTTTATAGCACCATTGGATCGTGTTGTATCTTCGTAAAGCGTAGAATCGATTGAGAAAGAGATGAGCCCTGTGTATCCCATGGCACAGGCACGTCTCGCACCTTATACACAGAAGATGTTACGCATGACCGTAGCTCGAGATCGATTTCTCAGGGCGAGAAGTGATAACCTCGCTTGACAGAAAACCGTTGAGCTCTGGACCCAAAACGGCTATCCTCCAAACGAATAACCAACTTGAGCGATGGTATAATGCACTGGAAATAAAGGTACCAATAAATTTTGGTACCTATCTTTTTCCGTTTTACAATAAATTTCGAAAGCTGTATTTATACCTTACATCAGTTGACAATTTGGTACGCCTACTGTGGTTCCTTCCAACTTTGCACCAATGTCAGTAGATCGATGTACACTTGATCGCCAATGAGACGATAACACGGAAAAGCAATTTTACCGCTATACTCTTTCTTTATTTCGAATTTTTGGGAACCACAATTAGTTCCTCGAGATGGACCCGTATTGGGTGTAATAAAAGGAAGTGCAGTTTTTATTGTCTAATCGTCTACTAATATTCACGTTTTTATCTGAGATTCATGGGTGGTAGTTTTTTAAATGCGTAGTTGTGAGGGTCTTCAGTGTTGTTCATGACGTGTACCGACTGTGACGGAGTGGTTCCGCGTGCAGTACTTCAGGTATCTAGTACATTACGGTACCGCATGATCGTTGGCCCGCAACATTCTGACGTGAATTACAATCCAGACTTCCTTTCTGAATCCTCTGCTTACCGAATCGAGATATTTCTGGAATGAAAGTGATTCGTTTGCATACAACTAAGTATAGTTAGTGATAACGTTTCAATTTTTCAACCCGTTCTTAAAATAGTGAGCTGACTAATATTTTGAACATACTACTTTGAATTATAATTTGTGAAAAGCCGACTGAACAAAATATTTGGATAATAATGATACATTTTTAAAGAACCTTCGCTCTTAATCATTAATAATAAAATGGTTCATCAAAACCTCAAGGAAATGTCCCCCAAATGTACTATAAATTCCCTCAGAATTGATCCAGCATAATTATTATGTAAGAAACTATGAAAATACAGCACTCCGGTTTTACATTTGACAAGGACAATCAGGATTTGAAGCAGTAACCGTTAGTTTGCTATGTAAATTAACAAAAGCCAATTTGCTTTACGAGTTGTAGCATAAGTAATTTGAAATAACGAGAGCGGAACGGTTGTTCGCAGATTGGGCAGACACCTTTTATAAAGGTTCACATTGTTGGATAAAAAGGTACACTCGGAATAATGCTTCCGTCGTTATTTACAGTCGTTTTCAGTATCAGAATTTTTTTTCATTTTATCGCGCTATATATTTGTAAAAAATCTAGATTCCTATTTGTCCAACGCGTTTTGAATCGAAGGGGGGAATAGAGAATACCTATTTATGTAATTGGACGCATTAATTACTCTAATCAAGGTTGTACATCAGTAAACCACCGTCATTGGTTTTATTTGAATAAAAGAGTTAACTTTCTGCTTTTGAGTATCAAATTTTTGTCGCACTGTGTAAAGTCGATAAATTACAGCTAGAAGTCGAGTTCTAGTTCTTCGGCTGAATGATGTGCAACTCCCGCGCTGAATCCGTGAAAAATTATACTTCACGGATCACGGAGAGGAATTCCATAGGAATGTAAAGATAAGAAAGAAAGAGCTTTAAAAACCAACAAAAGCATATATACAGTAAAATTATTATGGTTCATCAACGAGTTATTAAAATTTCTTCTATTTAGCAATCTTCTATTTGGCAAGTCTTCCTTAGCAACAATTGCTAAGGACGAAGAAAATCCTATATACTGAAGAATATAATTATGTTGATTCGTTTACGAATTATTCGTTTTTCTTCCATTTCACTGGCAGTCTTCCTTAACAGCAGTTGATAGATACGAAGAGAAATCCGACGATAGATTTTGGTCATGGTTCTGGTCCCGCCGACGAATGACGTTTTTCTTTCTGATTTCATCGAGTCCTAAACGATTTTCGTGCTTCAAGCCGTTCGTGCTCATTGGCAAAATTAATTATCAGGACTCAGAAAACAACATTCAGTGTTCTCTATCAGGAGTATAACCTTTCTCTTGTTTTGCACTGGTAATATTTAGTTCAGAGAAAATCACTTTTCAGCAAACAATATACATCCATACGCTTCAAACTATGTTACATGAGGTCATGAATCTAACACGTAGAAACGGCTGATGAATTTGAGAAAACGGTTTCAATTCTTTTCGGAGATCGATCATTGATATTTCCGTTTCTGGTACCTACGAAGTTTCTTGCTACACCCGTTGGATTGCAATTTTACGATTCGATTGTTGTGAATCTTGATCTGGCACCCGTTGTATTCATTACAACGGGCTTTTTGCCACTAATTAAGTAAAAACTCACAAAATCCACTGTGAAAAAATAAAACATGTTGCTTATATATTTCACAAAAATTAAAAGCCTAAAAAACAGAATTAGGAAAAAAGAAGCACGCAAAACTAAAGAAGATTCCGTTTCATGGGTCAAGATACGCTCCCTACACTCAGCGAATGACCTCGTCGTATTCGTATCAACTAGCGCGATAAAAGATATATATTTTGCATTGTATGGATACCGTTCTAACAATAGTCAATAAGATCGTTTATCAAATCTTGAAGGCAGCTTTCAGCTGCAAGTTTCTCTTCAACGTAGTTGGTCGACTCGGAAGTAGCCTACAGGCAGGACGTATGCAGTGCTGTTGCCCTACTGGCATCGTTGATTCTTAGGATCATGATAACGAAAGAACTCTCCCCGTTTAAATCACAGTGATCATCGCACTCAACCGAAACCCTGGCTAACCACATTAATAGTCTGATACTGAGAGATGCTCGATACGTTGTCGTGAAAAATAATGCCTAACGTTATTCCTATACCAAAGAGTTTTTTAAGTCATTATTTTTCATAGTCTATCTTTCTAGGCTCCTATGTTTGAACCTCCGATTTGATTTTTGATTATAAATACCTATCTGCTGAAAACAGAAAATTATCATGCTTCGTGTCAAAATGGGTTCTATGAGTAATTTCGCTGTTGAAGAAAAGAAACGATTAACTGTGTAAATAGTTCAGCGTGTTTCAGTCGGTATCAGATACGACCAATTATGAAATGCATACTAGGGGAGCGACGTTCCTTAGCGTTCAAATATAATTATTTTTGCAGTCTGTAGAATTCAAAATATAGCCAGTATGATGTCAGAAGTACAGTGTGTTATTCAAAATCCGGAAATGGCTAATTTTGCACATTCGCTCGGGTATTTTCCGAAAATTTCATTGAGTTTCATTCATTTTTCACGAAGATACGACGATTTTTGTCATTTTTGCCACAGACACTCGGACAGTTGGACACTCAGACACTTGTTCAGAAAGTGTTTCTGAGTATAGTGGGGTGAAAATGACATCCAAATTTACCTCCGTTCCAAATTTGACTTTTCAGACGATCACAATACTCTCATTTACTTCGTTAACATGGAAGTAAATGGGAAGTGGAATAGTGGCTTCGATTGCCTTGTGAAGGAACTGGTTGATTTCCACCTTTTTTCAATGATCTATTGCAAAAAATAGCATCAGACTAAATTATTATAACGACTAGATTATGTTGAGTGCATACTAGCTGAAAATTTTCGATTCTATGAAGAATAAATTTCACTAAACACCTTTCGTGATTATTGAGAGAACGGCGAGTAGATTTGGGTATTTATCTTGACGGGGCACTCAACTCTCAATCACATAGGTAATGCACTCGAATGTCCAAACCCTCACACACCTTTCTAGCTGTTCTGAGCATGGTTCTAGAGAAAGTTTCAAGAATGAATCCATTCTTTGAAGATCAGTTGTTGCTGCTGTGATTCAGTGAGTTTCCAATGGTAAGACAGCCGAGAGTGGAATAACCTCGTGGGTCGGCCGAGAGATAATGCGGTTTGGCGTTCTGATCCCATTTCCTTCCTCTCCCGTGAGAACGCTTCTGTTGAAGTTGGATTAGCATTGGTAACACAGCTAGGGTCACTTATTCGTGGAGCATGCTGTTCTTGCATTTTTGGTTTATTATTCAATAATATTGATTTATTAATCTATAATATTGGTTTATTATTCAATAATAAACCATTGTAATCGCCCTAGAAAAAATAATTTATAACCCCCTCAAAATTTGATGTTTTACGTGTCAAGGTATGTAGAATCCGAATATCGAATAAAAATATTTCTCTCCGTCCGCCGACAACACTTTTCTCACGAAACCATGAGAGCAATTTTTTTCAAATACTCTTTGAAAATCAATCTTGACCTGACAGAAGCCCAATTCTTAAGCCAAATCGCCTCCTCAATTTTAACGGAATTTTTGGGGTTTCATGGGGGGGGGGGAGATTTTTCCGATCCGGGTATCCAATAAAAAGAATTTTGTTCGTCCACCGTACGCCGTCTACACTATCCTGGCGAAACTATGAGAGCTGAGTTAATCATTTTTTCAAAAAACAATCTTGGTTTGACAACGCCTCAACTCTTTAACCAAGTCGGTACCTCAATTTTAAGGGTATTTTTGGAGGGTGTTGAGGGGGAGAGAAACTTTGTATTTTCCCATTTTTTTCAGACAAAGGTGTATTTGGTATCAATTTCTGTAGATTTTTGGATGTTGAATCGAATGAGACCATTGCGGGGTCGATAGCTTTAATCGTTCTCGAGTTTGCTTTCGTGTCTAATTTGGAAGGTTCTCAGAAGGTTCTTTAGGGACTTTTTGAAAACGTCAGCTTTTACTTTGAATACTAAGGAAAATAGAAAACTATTAAATTATACTATTCACGGAATAGGTAGATAACGATTTCTTCGCTTTTTATTCATTTGAATAGGTGATTTTGCATTGACATTGAGGGTTGAACTCTCGAATTTGACGATTCTAATTTTTGAGGATTGAGGATAAGGGCCCTTATTAGCCTATCCGTTATGTATTTCCGGAGTTGACCTGTGGAAAATGTCTCTAATTTATTTTCAAAAATAGTTTCAGAATTCTCGCTGAAAATGCCACTACCCATCACCATAAATAGTTTGCACTTAATTTTTTAGAATTGAGTCGTTGTTCCCTGTAATAACCACTTAATAATAATCTCTGTAATAATAACCTCTGTAATAACCTCGTAATAATAATAACCTCATTGTATCCCGAACATTGCCCGTCTTATTTTATTGTCAAAGAGTACACTATAATTTTCTGGAAATGATCTGGATATTTCACCTGGGCTTCCTCAACATCCGTTGAGCCGTAGCATCTGAAAGGGCGTTACCTGATGACCTTTCCCGTTCCATCGGCCGTCGAGGAAAAACAAAAGAACCGTTCCACAGTGACTGACTTTCCTTTCACCCTTTCCTCTCCAGTCTAGCGCCAGCTTATCTGGGCCAGGAACGGCCAATTAGTTTCCATCCGCCTGCCCTTTTACCCTTTCGTAAAGATCATCCTATGGCCCACGAATAGTGCGCATGTATAGTCAGTCACGACTGCGTCCATGTTGAATCCGGTTCGCTGTTTGGCTTAATTCATAATCCTCCTTGATGATTTTCAAGGTTCGGGGTCCAATGTCGGCATCTTCGTCTTTTGAATAAATTATTTATCATTACCGTTTCAAATAACAGTCATAGTAAAATAAACAATGTGACAATATGGATCTATTCAACGTGTTTGCTTATTTGTCGATGTAAGTTTGAAATTTTCAAACTATCGGCTAAGTTTGCCGATTTTCATTATTGTCAGGACAATAAATTTATTATATCGAGGTCTTCCCCTAGAAAATATTTCAATTACGTTCATTTTCGCTTGTAAAATGCGATTCTGCTGAGCAGGTTTTCTAGAAAAAGATTCCTGACAGTGAACAGCGAAATTCTCACGTTCAAGGTCTCGGCTATTGTTTAGCTAGTTTTTGTGTTGTGCGATAATTTTGAATGATAGAACTCGCTTTAGAAAATTAGTTGAGGCCGCTATTGCTAGCCTAGTGCATAATCCTAGTGCGTAAGCTTCTAGTTCGTATTTTTCTTGGGCTTGAACGATTTGCGAATTTTCATAATTATTTGCATTCAAATCAAGATTTAAACGGTTGATATTCGTGACTTGTCAACGTGATAAATATTCATTATTGCACCGAATTCATACCGCATTTGACACTTTGTGATAGTTTACATTTTCTTGTTTTTAGGTCAGATAGTAGTAAAGCTTCCAAAGTCCGAGTGAAGTTTTTTGAGTGCGAAAAACCGCACGTCGTCAGTTCGCCCGAACCCGGCGATTTGATTGACGATTTGGATGCACCAATCGCCATGAGCGCAGTCATCAATCCCCAAGCTTACACCCGACAAGCAAGGTAAGTTTTTCCTTTTGACCTTGAATCCTCTTTTTTGCGTTTTGCCTTTAGCCCCCATGTACGTACACCACATTATGAGTTTAGATGCCATAAGGGTTGGGCAAAATTGAATAATAATAATTTCTTCAATCTGTTATCCCGTCCCTTCGATCTCATAACAAAATATCCCAATTACTTATCACAGTAATTTTCTAAATGTTTGTGTTTTCGCATGAAATTTCTTGCTTGAGTAGGTTGAGGAAGGCGGAAAACATAATGGGGCCGCGTCAATGTATTGCAAAGGCGGAGAACACTTCGCATTACAGTAGTTGTTATAGTTGGTTCGTGAAGACCCTGTTTTCCGGGAATTTTTTAACGTCTTTTTATAAAATACTGGCCTGTCTTTATAAAATACTGGTTTAACTAGCCGTCAAAATACTATCATATTATCTCATGACTGATTAAAGTACATCAGCGGTGTAATCACGATCTGCCCAGGATTGGTAGATGTCCTGCAAACAACAGCTAGGCCAATTGATTCTTCGTGGGCCGGCGGCAATTGGCCGTTTCCGACTAGATAGTGAATGTAACGAGAAGCGAGGCTAGCGTTGTTACTAGAGAGGTACCTAGATCACTAGAAATGCAGTAGGTACTTTCGTGTAATAATGGTGGGTGAAACAAAATTAAAGGTGCTTGTAAACTACTGATAAGATTGCTAACGGAGGCACGTCACCATATCAAAACACAACGACTACTAAATTGCCTAAAATCTGTCGATAACACTTCTGGGAATTTTTTCATATTTTTTTTATGCGCAGTCTTGAGTCGGGAAATTTGCCCCTGTCGATCAGGACGGTACCAAAAACTCTTCTAATGTAAACTAATACTTAGGATTTAAACTATTTTACTTCGTAGGTTATACGGGATATTTAGAATATTCATTTTCTGCGGAGTCTGGTATAGTTGAAGAGAGTGCTCGACGAGCATTCCAACGAATGTTGAACGATTTTTATAGCTCCAAGAACTCTCGATACCCTCATGCAAAATTTCTGAAAATCTCCCAAATTCAACAGTAAAGCTGCGTTAACTCGAGAACCAATGAAGCTATCGACCCCGCGATGGTCTACTTCGATTCAGCGTTCAAAAATCTATAGAAATTGATACAAATACACCTTTTTCTGGAAAACGTAGGGAAATACGAATTTGCCCATTTCCAAATGATTGAACGTTTTCATTTTTACGTCTCAGTCGCCTCCAGAATGGTAACTTTTTGGACTCGACTCCTCTCACATAATGTCTCAGAGAAGCCGATGGAATTGTAAAAACAGTTTTCGGGAACTTCCTTTCATTTTGAAGTCGGTTGAAAATGTGAACCGTTTTCTGCCATTCATTTCCGTCCCTCATAAAACATCAGATATAAAATATTGAAAGCGAACCGTGAACTTTTAGTAATTAATTATAGAAGGAAAAGTGGTTCTATGGAAGCGGTACATTATTATCATCATACATACATGTTACCAAAATGCTGCATTAATTGTACGGTACTGCTTAGTACTTCCAATCGTCACTAATTGCGACTCGTGAACGTAATAGCTAACTTCTAACGATTTTTTTTTTTTATGGTTGTGAACTTATTTAGCGTGAAAGCTGCTAGTGATTGTAAGCAGTTTATAATCGCCTTTGCCTCAGTTTATGATTTAAAAAGAACATAGTTTTAGACGGTGAACATTTCATACAATTATGGAGTCCAAATAGTTGAGAATTTCTAAACTCCCACTTGGTGGACTCAGAACTTGGTTTTACTATCTGTTAAACTGCTTTCGAATAACATCTCTTGATGCGATTTGAAATCGAGTGGTCGATAAATTTCGCTGCCAGTTTGTTGTTAGGAGCTTTGATTGGCAAAGAATATCCGAAATAGCTACAATGTTGATAATACAACGACCGGAATGACCCAATTGCCGTTCACTG
This sequence comes from Tupiocoris notatus, assembly GCA_037159825.1. Lineage (NCBI taxonomy): Eukaryota > Metazoa > Arthropoda > Insecta > Hemiptera > Miridae > Tupiocoris > Tupiocoris notatus. The sequence goes on from JASJUZ010000791.1 coordinate 39,865, forward strand.
AACCATGATTCTAATCCTATCGATCTTAGTGCAAACCATTTCATCATACCAGATGCGATATTAGGGCGTTTTTCCCATCTGCTATGCAGAAGTGCGTTTTTGCCTCTGGCAAGCGTGAGTATTTTTGCCTGTATTCTTCTGACTCTTTATCTGCATCGAAAGGATTTTAACATAATACCATGGAGGAAAAATAGTTTTTCTAACGATAAATGACCGACTTTTCAGATTTTTTGTACTGAAGAAGAAAAATGACGAAAGCGCATGAATCATGTGTTTGTATTCCACTTGAGCTGACTAGGATATAATTACTTGGAGATTTGGGTAAGCTTTGTTTTGTTACTCACCCCTACGGGTGAGTTCAAACGAAAACGATGTTATCCCTAGTATAAAATATAATATTACGGTGTGAATTAAGACATTAATTGACATTGGGAAACTGCATTTCATTCAAGAACGTTAGAAGACTTGAAACTGTTACTATTTATTTCGAGAGTGTAGCGAATGACTGTTTTGTCGACTAAGATGAATCCGAGTTAGTAGTCGCCATGCAATTTTTTTATAACGTTAACCCTAGTATATCTCGGATTTATCTACAGTTGATAAACGTCATATACCTAACTACGTCTCGCAACTTTCTGCCGCTCTACCAAATAAAAATGTGATTTTAAAGTAGTGCCTCCGTTCACGGCTCACTTGGTTTTTATCAATTTATGAGCGTATCGCCGTCATAGCACCCTTTTCTCACCGGTATGAAGATCGCCTTCATAAAAAACGCTGCAAATTATTGTACAGTGGTTTATTATTCCTTCGCTTCAATAATGATTTAGGAAGACTATCCATTTGTGATAGTAATTATTTCGAACATTTCTGAACAATCCCACCGAAAAACAGATGGTACTATCGGGGAAAACTCCATAGAAACTATTGTAATATTGTAATCAATTTTATTTTTCTTAAATTCCTAATTAAAAACTAATTTCCTAAAAAACTTTTTTGTCTTACCCTATAACTGGAGAGAGTGTTTGACGACCATTCCAATGAGTATAGAACGATTTTTATAGCTCCAAGAACTCTCGAGTTATACCCTCATGTCAAATTTAAGAAAATCTCCCAAATCGACACAAAAGCTGCGATAACTCGAGAACCAATAAAGCTATCGACCCGGCAATGGTCTCATTTGATTCAGCGTCCAAAAATCTATATAATTTGATACCAAATACACATTTTTGAAAAACCCTGGAAAATATGCATTTTCTCCCCCTCAAAACCCCCCATAAATACCCTTAAAATTGAGCTAGCAAGTTGGTTCAAGAATTGGGCCGTCGTAGGACCGAGATTGATTTTTGGTGAAAATTTCAAGGATGTAGCTATTGTAGTTTGCCGGAAAACTGCCAACGCCGTACGGCGTACGGCGGACAGACAGAATTTTTTTTATTGGATATTCGGATTCTACATGCCTTGAAACGTAAAACATCAAATTTTGAGGGGGGTTAGAAAATTTTTTTTCTTGGCGATTACAATGGTTTATTATTGAATAATAAACCAAAAAAGCTATTAACACGGACTTCGAAATTATCGTTTTTGCCAATCAGTGGCCAGGCAGTGGCGTTCAGTCCTCGGACTCAGCCCCAGGTATAGAACATCATCTAACTATTTTCACTTGTAAAAAATATTATAACCATATTTTATTTTGGATAACTATGTTGCGAATCTGGTTCACCAAATTGATGGGGAAATTGTTCTCTTATTATCATAGCTAGATCATAAACGTGCTTCGAACCATAATCTGGTCCACATGTTTCCTACAGTTTTAACTACATTTCATGATGAGTTAGGCCAAAGGAAATCTGCCGGTGGATGCCTTCACCTTACTTTGTTGCACAATACCAGCTCACTTCCGCTCGTTAACAGGCGCAGATCTACGATAGAAAAAGTCAGCCATCACGCTGATGGGCCTTCAGTAACGATGTACCTACTGAAGCCACCAAAGCACAACTAGAGCTTTCTTTGAACGAGACGAATTCAGCGACGATTTTCCCCGTTACCTTTCTCCTGTACTGGTCGACGAGTTGGTAGTCTCGGATCATTGGTGGGAATTCATGGTCCTTCATCTTCTTCTAAAATCGCAAAGAAATGGATTTGCCGTTAACAGAAATAACGCAATAGAGTAGTTCTCAAAACATATATACAGCAGAACCTGCCTGTATATACACCCATTTTTAACACAGGCTGCATGGACGTACCCAGTAAATTTCGATTTACTAATATCGGGTCAACGGCCTCATGTTAAGTGAGTGGGATTCAAATTCGCATTAGTCCCGTTATAACTGTAAGTCCGCTCTGTTGTCTCGGAACTCATTTCGATATGGTAATTTCGCACGCGACGAAAACAGAACCTGTAATAATGACGCATAGCTTGCATCTCCAGCTGTCGAATTTCGCTTTATATTGTCTTGAGATATTTCATCCTATCGATGCTAGACATCAAATCTTGAGGAGTAGAATGTTGTTTAAGCCCATGGATTTTTGGACAATAAATGTGGTTTTTCGTTGTTGGGGTTGAGGAGGAGAAAACCAGGGCGACTTGTTCTCCTGTTTTTTATTGTCGGCCTGCCAAGCAGTTTCGCCTCTTCGGGCATCATCAGGGCTTCGTAGCACCATTACAAGGTATCCACGGCCGAAAATAAAAAAACAGGAGAACAAGTCGCCTTGGTTACCTCCCGCTCAACCCCAACAACGAAGAATGATCGATGCGATAAAACGACAGTGAATAAATTGGTTTGTTATTTATTTACTACTTGATTAAAAACAAATTGAACAGCTGAAC
>JASJUZ010000792.1:0-40075 GCA_037159825.1 Tupiocoris notatus
GGCTCGAGCTAAAGAGAAAAACGCTGCAAATGATTGTACAGTGGTTTATTATTATTTCGCTTCAATATTGATTTAAGAAGACCATCCATTTGTCATTTTAAATATTCCGAAAATTTGTGAACGTTCCCACCGAAAAACAGATGGTAACTATAGGGGAAAAATCCGTAGCAACTATCGTAATTTTAATTATTTTTATTTTTCTTAATTTCCTAATTAAAAACTAAACCTGTTGCCTAACGATACAGCTGGAGAGAGTGTTTAACGACCATTCCAATGAGTATAGAACGATTTTTATAGCTCCAAGAACTCTCGAGTTATACCCTCGTGTCAAATTTCTGAAAATCTCCCAAATTTTTCACAAAAGCTGCGATAACTCGAGAACCAATAAAGCTATCGACCCGGCGATGGTCTCATTCGATTCAGCGTCCAAAAATCTATATAATTTGATACCACGTACACATTTCTCTGAAAACCCTTGGAAAATATGAATTTTCTCCCCCTCAAAACCCCCCAAAAATACCCTTAAAATTGAGCTAGCAAGTTGGTTCAAGAATTGGGCCGTCGTAGGACCGAGATTGATTTTTGGTGAAAATTTCAAATTTTTAGCTCTTACAGTTTGGCCGGAAAACTGCTAACGGCGTACGGCGTACGGCGGACGGCGTACGGCGGACGGCGTACGGCGTACGGCGGACGGCGTACGGCGGACGGCGTACGGCGGACGGACAGAAATTTTTTTATTGGATATTCGGATTCTACATGCCTTGAAACGTAAAACATCAAATTTTGAGGGGGGGTTATAAATTTTTTTTTCTTGGGCGATTACAATGGTTTATTATTGAATAATAAACCAAAATGGCTGAAGATATTTTGTGACGGAAGGTATTGAAATGAAATTATCCTTGTCTTTAGAGAAACAATATGAAAAACTATTTCTCAGTTATCGAACTTTTGTTGGAATTTGACGATCAGAATAAGTTTTTACCCTGGACCCATAATATTGTACACATTTTATTTATTTATTTTTTTTATATGAATACGGTTGCCACGCACAGGGCGACGTGGAGCCGTAGGGTCCACATCCTAACAGTGTTTTTATTTTTTTATTTGACAGTAAAACGGATATTCGAGCTTAGTGTAAGCAATAGCAAGTAATGAGGAAAACAATGCGAGTTGTGAGCAACGTCTCAATGAACAGCGGGCAAAAACTGGTATTATCGGGGAAAAAATGATAAATTACAGGATCCCATCTCTGAAAATGATGACCCAAAAGTAGAAAAAGCACGAGAAAAATTACAAAACGCTGCAAACGTTTGTACAGTGGTTTATACGGGAGTGGAATTTTATGGATGTATCATTAAAGATACAGTGCCACGATGGAAAAAAGAACAAAAAATCCCAGTCCGGGACTTTTTAATAGGCGTTCAAAGATAGATGTATCTCTGAGGATACATTGCCAAGATAAAGGTGAACTATTCCTTTTCAAAGTTTATTCATTCTGAATGTTGATTTAATCCGTCTGTTTTTTGGTGAAATTTAACCACTCGAAATAACTTAACTGAAATTCAACACTCAAAAATTGAGCGACGATTTTGGCGTTTTTCTTCGAAATATTGTATTTGCGGGGAATTCAGCTTTGATTTTAATCTATATCCAGCAATCATCAAGCTATTGAAGGAACGGTATGGTAAGAACACGCAAGTTATAATTTCTATTCCGATTGTCATGTATTAAATAGAAATAAAAGAAGCCTCGACAACATTTGAGATTTATTTAGATTTTTCCAGGTCGACATTCGAGAGCTGCGAAACTCAACCAAGATCAGGTCGATCGTCGGGGCCGATGAAGTTTTCATCACGAACCCCTCGTCCACATCTCAATCCAGAAACCTTGAATTTGCCTCCGGTTCTGCAGATTATTGTGTACAGGTTGCCGTGGAGACACGACGCGACATTGCGAGGATCGACAACAAAATCCGCACGTAGAATCGATGGCTCATAGCGTGCGCGCTACCTACGTGCTATCGATTCTAGGCGTCTATACTTAGCCGCTTTTATACAGTTGAGACGGTTTTGACTACGTGAAAACCGGAAAAATAAAGGGAAAACGGTTACGGATTATTCGAGGCAAACTGTCAAGTCGTCCACGACTATTAAATTCCGAGAGCAACGAACAAACGCTACAAGAAAATTCAATATACAGTTCTCGTATCTGACTATAAGGAATTAAAAAAAAAAAAAAAACCTGATTGTTTTAGCGTTTTATGATCCTTTGGTTTCAATTATGATTTAAGGACATTAATCTGTGAACGTTTCCACCCAACAACAGATTGGTAACCGTGAGGAACTCGAGCAACTACCGTAATTTTAATAATCTATTATGTATCTATTTTTCTTAATTATTTAATCTCGTTAAAAATTGATTGCCTAACGTTACAGCTTATATACCATCTTGCCGAATTTCCCCAAATTTCGAAAATTCAAAATTTACTCCGTTACGGCCTCATTTGATTCAGCGCCGAAAAATTCGTAATAGAATTAAACCCGACTATGTTTAAAAAGAATGGAAAATAAAAACTTCCCTCTCTGAAAACAGCCTTAAAATACTCTTGAATTTTAGGTGGTAATTTGCCTAAAGAATAGAGCCATTTTAGACGCAATAGGATTTTTGGTGAAAAATTATAGAATAGATTTTAGTTTCCTCGGAAAAAAGTTGATGGACTGATTTTTGGTTGACTATTCAGTAGTAAACCATTGTAACCGCCCAAGAAAAAAAAAAAAATTCTAACCCCCTCAAATTGAGAAATAGACTCCCTGGAGTAATGGGGGTCCCTTTTCCTATCCGAGCAGAACTGATAAATCCCCCGGCTTCACTTCAAGAGAACTTATATCACGGTTGAACTTCCAGGAAACCAAAGGGGACTTCCAAGCTGAGTCATGGAATACTTCAATGAAGTCCGCTCGCACCTGAAGTTCCCCGGCCTAAATAAAAGTATCCTCAACAAAATATACCATCAACAAGACGCTGGATAAGATAAGTCTGATACTGTTAATAAGTTAAATACTTAGTGCAACAAACATTTTCAAAAAAAAAAGAAAAAGAAAAAAAAGCGCTGGTTTTTATCTACTCATTAATTTTTTTTTTTTTACTAGTATGAAAAAGTTCTTTCTATTATCTTCGAATCCCAGTGCGTCTCACGATTAAAATTAGAGGCAAACAAATTCAATAACCTTTATCAGACGTAGATTCGTCGATTTTAAATCCACCAAAATATATCAGGACACCGAAAATTTTTCTAAGCTCTTTAAAAGGTTTTAGCATTACGAAAAAATTTAATAGCACTCATCGAGATTTTCTACGCTAAAGGGAAAATCGAAGTAAATTCAGTTGGAAGATTCTGTTTTTAGCTCGGTTGGACGAAATACATAGCCTTAAACCAAGATTTAGATCGAGCGAGGAAGCTTCTGACGCCAAGTCTAATTCAGTCGACAATGATCAAGGTGTAGCCAGCTTACGACATCAAATATGCCATTAGCACCTGTGTTAGCATTTTAAATCCGAACTGAAACAATTCTAACGCGAAAGGAAATCAATTCTAGTCTTACAAATACATAATTTACATAATTACGATATAAATAAAACCTAAATTGGAAAAATTTTCGAAATTGAACTCACCAAATATTTCACAAAAATTTGAAAAACATTACGACGGTGTAGCACTAAAAATGCGAGAAACTGATCGTCGTCGTCAAATTTCCGTCGTTTTGACGTCAAATTTGGATTCAGCGTTGAATTTCCTATAAGAATAGCTTCCAAAATCGCTTGAAAACAAAAGTTTATTTTTCCACTCTTGAAGAGCTCGGAATATCGGCCGGTGAAAAACTCGATATACGGAAAATAATTTCTGGGGCGCTGATTACATTTTTTTCACCAAACTTTTTGCCGTGTACGTGTGTAAGGCGTCCAAATGAAGACTTCTGCGTATCAAAACAATTGATTCATATTAATTTTGACCCCGAAAAGCACGGTTTTAGGTCGAAATTTGTGAGTTCAATAACCGATTTTTTTGGACCTTTTGCGGATTTTTCCGAGAAATGAAAAAAATCACAAAAATACATCTTGGTAAGATACAACTTTCCTAAAAATTTCAGATTTTTATCTGTCTTGAGAGAGCAGTAAAAAATCGTTAACTGATCGGTTGAAAAAAATCGCAGGGGTGCCCCTAGGAGTTTTCGCGAAAAAATTTTTGCCATCGATTTTGCTTAAATTCGGCGTAATGATAGTTGATGATGTGTATATCAATAATATATGCTTCATTCTTTGTTTCTTTCGCACTGACTTGATGAAAAGAAGGTTCAAAGTTGAAAATTGGGATCTTTTCGTGTATACTCATCTAATATTGTTGAATAACGTACAATCGTTTGAAAAATGGACAGGTACATTACATGAGGAAAATGTGGACAGTTAAATTACCTATTTTTTTTATATTCAAACATCTGAATTGACGACTTTTTGTTAAAGTTATCCACTGCGCAAGTTACAAATCTTGGAAAACTTGAAAGTTGGTATGTCTACTTCGGCTAAAACTGCGCAAGTTTAAACACCAATAGCTTATGATACAAAGTACATAAAATATCCACCACCTATTTACCAAATTATAATTACTAATATACATACTATTCATTACACCTCTCTATACAGAAAAAAAACTATGTAGTAGCGAAAAGGACACTACCCCCGAGCCCGACTAAGAAAAGGCAAGGCAGGAGGGGCGGAGCCCCTCCGACGGGCCCCACGGGGGGGCACGGGGGCGGAGCCCTCCCCCCGTCAGGGAGTTGGGCGGTGGAGCTGCCAGGGGCGCTCAGCCCCTAGTGTTAAATAGCAATGGAAACTATGAAATTCCCCCTTAAATGACCCTTAAATTTGAGTTAGTGATTTGACAAAAATAATTGAGCTACTGTCAGGCCGAAACTGATTTTTGGTGACAATTTCAAGAATTTAGCGATCATAGTTTCCTCAGAAAAATGTAGACGGCGAACAAATATATTTTTTTCTCAATCTAGATACCTTGAAACGTAATAATAAAACTTTGTCACTTTGTTGGGGTTAAGCAATTTTCGTAACGCTTTTTTTTCGAGTGATTTCACTGGTTTATTATTGAATAATAAATTTAAAAAAGATAAGTCGTAAATAAAAATTTGAGTGGTTTTTCATATTGATCTCAACAGCTGAGTTCGAGTTTTCTCCATTCATTTTCTCGTCTAAAAATTCTCTTTTGAGAAAAATTCCTCTTTCTTATTTCACATCTCCGTTTATAAGATAAGATAATTATCATTCCACGTTGGAAATGAGGGAATAAAAATATCACAAAATTAGATGTTAATGCTAACGAGATTAGCGGAGCAAATTTTTTTCGGGCGATTCAACGATCGCGAATCTTCAATTAGAAGAAAGAGAAGCGCGGAGGAGGAGCACGAAATGTAGACAATGGATAGATCATTTTCAGCGGATTTATGAGACAACAGCTAAATATCGGTTAGTATCGAATACAAGAGAGGACGTAATCTGCTGCGAAGGTATTGTAGAGCGTCCTTCTTGTATACACGTAGAAACAAGGGGATTTGGTAAGCGGACAAAAGCGAGAGAAGACAGCCGAAGAGACCCTGGCAGAAGAAGTTGAAACATGAACGAGAGAAGGTCGCAGTTCGAAACGGCCGTGCGGACGGGGTGAGGTCCTATAAGTTTTCGCGAAAGGTTTTGCCAGCCGGGATGGTCCGGAGGGCGAGGGAGGGGGAAATAATGATCGGTGGTGGAAGAGATGTAGCCATGGCAACCCGCCGTCTGAGCGTCACATACAGGACCACCTGCCTTTTCCAACTGGAGCTTTTGACTTCCAAGGTACAAGCAATAACCATGGCCATAATCAAGAATCGGTCGCTATTCGAATTTCGAACTACCGATTTTGCAAATGATTTTGAAACTGTGTTGCGTACAATAGATTTTCGGACGTTGAATCGAATGAGACCGATAGTTTAGGTTCAATGGTTCTCGAGCCATTGTGTTAAGAAATTTAACAAGATAGGTATAAAAAATTGACGAAATCTGGAGCAATAACAAATTGCTCGTCGAACACTCTTGTGGGGAACACACGCAGGTTCAACGGGCCTTTTGAGGACCACCAAATACACAGAGAAGCTGCCGGGATGTGTAATACAAATCACACTGGCGAATCGCTTTTCATTTTCTGATGCAATAGGTAGGACACCTATTGCATCAGAAAATAGGTAAATAGGGGAGAGGGAAGGGCCGAGTGAGTAACTGAGGTCTTCTCTATACACACACAGCGCATGATTGCGTTTATATACGGGTGCACTCCTAGCTTATCTTCTCTACCTGCCCTAGCTCTCCAAGCGAGTGACCACCTGAACCAGGGCCACCGGTAAACAAGCGCCCTGCCCATCAAGCTCTACTCGCCAAGAAGAACTTGGGCCTCCCCTCAAGAGGGAATTAGTGGACCTACCTAGGTGCCCAAGAAGATCACACGACGGCAACAAGTCCACAGGACGTTTCGTCGCCTGCAAGATCGACGTCGGACCTTTGCCTACTCAGGAACACAAGGCTAACCAGGCGGCCCGTGTCGTGCATAGCCGGGGCAGGGCTATTCAAGAGGCCCAAAGTACAAAAGGCTAGTACTTGGGCAACATCCAGAAATGCCAAGTATTATACCACGAGCGAGCGTTCAACTCGGCGAATCGCTCTTGGCGAACTTCCCCTTCAAGGAGTCGTTTATTGATGGTCAAGAGGCTGTCCTGGAGGCCCCTATCGAAGGCATTCACCGTTCAACATGAGCTGGGATCGAACCGATTCTTCTCTCAGCTCATGGTCCGTCAGCCCAGAGAAACACTTCTCAAAACCCTCAAGAACACTTCTACAATGGGATCAACTCCCTTGTCGTCGAATACATCGACTCCCAAATGCCTTAAGGTGGCCAGGATAGAAGAGCAAGAGATTGCCACTGATTTTGAATGAGTTATATTGTCTCATCGATTTCGGAGAATTGGCCATCATCAGTATCAATCCTACAACTGCCTTACGACCCTTTTCAGGACCACAAATTCAATCCAGCACTAAAACATGCTGAGTACGAGGATAATTACGGCACCAACGCCTTCCTATCACGAATGACAATCCGGTGGAAATGGCAGCCTCGCGACCAGCCAGACTTCCTCGCAATATAGGCCGAGCTTGTAAAAGACGTTCGTCCCCATAATTATTTTTTGCTGTATCGTTTGGCGGCTAAATTGGCTTTAAATTCGACCATTAAAAACTTGAGAAAATAAAAATGGTTTAAATTACGATAATTGCAACGGATCGTTCGCTACTTCTAGATATCGATATGACCAGATTTTTGGAAGCGTCCCGGTAAATTTCTGGGGCTGGTGGAAAAATATGGAGACCAAAATCGCTTCGCGAATTACCCACTCGATAAATTAATAGTATTAATGCGACGAGAACAAGATACGTTCTCTTGCCATCAACTCTATTTTCCTCCTTTGTTTTTTTCGTCTCGCAAAATCGATTCAACCGAACTTCAAAAAGGAATGCGGCTTAAAAGAACCAACGCAGGTCAACGGGTCGAAATTCGCCTCGTCGTTGGCATCAAGTGTGAGAAAAGTCTCGTCATCTTACCGACTCGTCAGATAACCAGAGGAGAAGCCTTTTCAAATCCATTGTCAGGCTTCTTTTATCGTTTGCAGATCCCCGGTACATCCAGCTCCTGTGTAGACACGGACTACCCTGGAGGGGCTTCCAAGTGTCGGATGTGCCTTGTCATGTCACTGTCTACTGCCTAGATCCTTACCGATCACATCGTTATATTCGACGGTTGGCCTGCTTTCATGGCGAAATCCGAATACCGTAGTCTGAAAGTATTGAAGAATTTTCTCAAAAAAAAAAAAAAAAAAAAAAAACCCTCGAGTATGCCATTGGTTTATTTTCCAAAGTGCGAGGTTTTTACGATTTAACGGACCAAATATTACCACAAGATTAAGGACACGTGAGATTGAGCCTTGTTAGTATTCTACAACTATTTCGGACCTAATGTGTCACCATTTTTTTTATTGCTCTACACAATTTTTTTTTTTTAATTTTAAAATTATTTCCGACCTTACTTCACTGAAATTGCCAAAGTTTCCTCGATTATCTGGTACACCGTCTGAAAGAGAGTTAAATTTCCTGATTCCCTAATGCCTGACAACATTTTTTATGGTGAAATTGAGACGTTAAAATGGGCTGAATCTGGAAAATGAGCACGTGAAAATTTTAAAAATGACTTGGTTTTTTTTAGGTACAAACGCCTATCAAGTCTTGTAAAATAGATGCGTGTAAAATTTCGTCAACATGGGATCATTTGTTTGACACGGAAAGGGTACCTAATAAACACAGAGAAATTTTTTTTTTGGTTTATTAATTAATAATAAGACGAATAACACTTTTCCGAGGAAACTGAAATAGCTAAATTCTTGAATTTTTCACCAAAAATTGTTATGTCATTGGTATTCTTGGTATGACAATTGCTCAATTCTTTGGCCAAATCGCTACCTAAATTTTGGAGTATTTTTATGGGGTTTTGAAACATAGGTGTGCTCGAAATATATTTAAGTAGATTTTGGTTTATTATTCAATAATAAACCATTGTAATCGCCCAAGAAAAAAAAATTTATAACCCCCCCTCAAAATTTGATGTTTTACGTTTCAAGGCATGTAGAATCCGAATATCCAATAAAAAAATTTCTGTCCGTCCGCCGTACGCCGTCCGCCGTACGCCGTACGCCGTCCGCCGTACGCCGTACGCCGTACGCCGTCCGCCGTACGCCGTACGCCGTTAGCAGTTTTCCGGCCAAACTGTAAGAGCTAAAAATTTGAAATTTTCACCAAAAATCAATCTCGGTCCTACGACGGCCCAATTCTTGAACCAACTTGCTAGCTCAATTTTAAGGGTATTTTTGGGGGGTTTTGAGGGGGAGAAAATTCATATTTTCCAAGGGTTTTCAGAGAAATGTGTACGTGGTATCAAATTGTATAGATTTTTGGACGCTGAATCGAATGAGACCATCGCCGGGTCGATAGCTTTATTGGTTCTCGAGTTATCGCAGCTTTTGTGAAAAATTTGGGAGATTTTCAGAAATTTGACACGAGGGTATAACTCGAGAGTTCTTGGAGCTATAAAAATCGTTCTATACTCATTGGAATGGTCGTTAAACACTCTCTCCAGCTGTATCGTTAGGCAACAGGTTTAGTTTTTAATTAGGAAATTAAGAAAAATAAAAATAATTAAAATTACGATAGTTGCTACGGATTTTTCCCCTATAGTTACCATCTGTTTTTCGGTGGGAACGTTCACAAATTTTCGGAATATTTAAAATGACAAATGGATGGTCTTCTTAAATCAATATTGAAGCGAAATAATAATAAACCACTGTACAATCATTTGCAGCGTTTTTGATGATGAATCGAATGAGACCCTTTAATATTTTTCAAACTATCGAAGCTTTTGTGTGAACGTTTTTTAGATCCTGAGAATTTACGCGTTTTGGTATGACTCGACTAACTATAAAAACGTTCTATACTTGATGGAATGCTCATAAAACACTTTCTCATGCTGTATCGCTAGGCGAACGATTTAAGAAAAATCAGAAAAGGTGTATTTGGTATCAATTTCTGTAGATTTTTGGACGCTGAATCAAATGAGACCATCGCGGGGTCGATAGCTCTATCGGTTCTCGAGTTATCGCAGCTTTTGGGTCGAATTTGGCAGATTTTCAGAAATTTGGCAGTTATTTGAGAGTTTTTAGAGTTATAAAAATTGTTCTATACTCGATGGAATGGTCGTCAAACACTCTCCTCAGCTGTACCGTTAGGCAAAAAAAAAATTAGCTTTTAATTTGGAAGTTAAGAAAAATAAAAATGATTAAAATTACAATAGCTGCTACGGAGTTTTTCCCTATAGTTACCATCTGTTTTTTCGGTGGGAACGTTCACAAATGTTGAATAATGAATGATTAATACTATCACAAATGGATCGTCTTCTTAAATGATTATTGAAGCGAATGAATAATAAACCGCTGTACAATCATTTGCAGCGTTTTAATATTTGTCGCCGGGACAAGAAAAAATCAATTTCCTTTTTCAATGCTAAAAAGCTATTCTACCGCAGCGTCTAGTTATCCGCGCCAAACCTTGTCAACCGTCGAGTTCGATTTCTCTCGATTCTGTAACCGTTACAAAAGACCCGTTCCGCCATGATTTCCTTCTCCGTTTTTTTTTTTTTTTTTTTTTCACAGTAATTCGCATTTTAGTCGAGATTAGGCTACCGTCACATTATTTAACCGAGCAGTTACCGCCCTCGTCCATCCGAAGCTGTCTCCTCGCCGGCTGAACAGGGAGCAGTCGCCAAAATCCAAAGAGCATCTTCTGTTGAGCATTCGTTTAAAAATAGGGTCTCGATCGTTGCTCTGCGCGTTCCCAACGCTCGAGCCCTAGTCCGAAAATATCGAACGCCTGTGAAAAAATCCGTCTTCCGCGTTGTTTCTACTATAGCAGGTGTACGCAGAACAAAAATGATATTAGCGGTCGTTTATCTTCATCTCCATTTTCAATGAACGATACTTGAAAACGAGCCGTTGATTTACAATTAATTGACAAAATCGGATTATTAGTGACACATAAGTCGGTTGTAGTAATTTTTTTTAGCTTTTATGGGTACATAAATGGCATTAATTTTTCTTTGTCGCATTATTTCTTTTCAGGATTCAATACAATAAGTGTATTTGGTATCAAATTATATAAATTTTTGGTCGCTGAATCGAATGAGACCATCGCGGGGTCGATAACTTTATTGGTTCTCGAGTTATCGCTGCTTTTGTGTCGAATTTGGGAGATTTTCAGAAATTTGACTTGAGGGTATAACTCGAGAGTTCTTCGAGCTATAAAAATCGTTCTATACTTGGTCGTCAAACACTCTATCCAGCTGGAGGGTAAGGCAAAAAATTTAGCTTTTAATTAGGAAATTAAGAAAAACAAAATCGATTAAAATTACAATAGTTGCTACGGAGTTTTCCCCTATAGTTACCATCTGTTTTTCGGTGGGATTGTTCAGAAATGTTCGAAATAATTACTATCACAAATGTATAGTCTTCCTAAATCATTATCGAAGCGAAGGAATAATAAACCACTGTACAATCATTTTCAGCGTTTTTTTTCTTGGGCGATTGCAATGGTTTATTAATAATAAACCAAAATAAAGCAAGACATGAAGAAATAGAAAGTTATTAGTATCTGAGTTAAATTTTTGTTTGTTACCTCATGAAATTCTGAAAAATATGTAGCTCGGTACACACCTGGTTCCGTAAGTGATGAATCTTGCGCCGCAATAGAATTTTTTCCCGATTTCGACAAACACGTTTTTTTCGCGATTCCCGTAAAATTTATGTATTACCAAAGAAATTCTTGTCCGTCGTAGAGAGAAATCCACTCGTTTTAAAACTATTCACAACGCGAACAAAAAAAGCACTTTCACAACCGAAACGCAACAGAAGACGGAAGACGCTCGAATGAAATTACTACCTACTCGAATGAAAGTCTCCGAGAGCATTAAACATTTTCATGCACAGACAGACGAGAGCAGGAATACGCATGTCCACTCGTGACTGGGGACACTCGGAGACATGATCGGACATGTCGCCGATACTGCTCTGGGGTCGCATCGATTAGTGAGTCTCATGACTCGTGACTGCTTTTGTGACTGTATTGTCTAGGGTGGGCTTGATACAAAATGCCACTAATTCAATGCGCAAACAAGAAATTGAATAATAATCACTGTACAATTTGCAGCGTTTTTTCTTGGGCGATTACAATGGATTATTAGTGCATAATAAACCAAAATATGACTCAAGCGAATTTACAGAACTGAACTGAAATTTTTTGAAAGGCGCGTAACCGTGGCGCCTAACTCAGTACTCCGGCTGTCGGGAATTGTAGTAGCCACTGTAGTTGCCACTACTAAACCATTGTCAGGCCAAGATAGATTTTGACATTTTTATGTCTGCTATGGCACACAACCTAAAAATCGTTACTTGACGAATTAGTAGTATTTTGTTACATAAGCGTTACGAAGTAACCAGTTACAAAACAGTCCATATACAATTGTTGCTACAAAGTTTTCTTCTGTAGTTACCAATCTAATTTTCGGTGGGAACGTTCACATATTATGTTCTATCGCAAATGGATAGTCTTCTTAAATCATTACTGAAGTAAAGGAATAATAAACCACTGTACAATCAGTTGCAACTAAACTAGACTTTTTGACTCCGTTTGATTTGCCGTTTTGGCAATTAAATTGAGTAAATTCCACTTTTTTGTCGTCGAGCACCAACGCAAGGACTAACTGATCATGGTCATCAAGTCTAATTACCAATTCTTTTATGATGAACACTACAACTAAGATTGCGAGTTCATAATTAGGTACCTACCTAATTTGGTAGCTGAGGAGGGGAAAGACATGAAAATGTCCCAATGCGTTGCAGACTCGTATGCAAGCGGTTTTTTTTGGAAGGGGATTGTTAAGTTTAAAAGACATAGGAATGAAAATAGACATGTTGAAGTAATTTTTCACCCAGAAAATATACCTACGTATATTAGAATTTACCAATTCGATTTTACCTCAAACTTAAGTACCAAAACTATTACATAATACTTCTCCAGGTGGTCGCATTACTTCTTTTTGTAGGTTGAGGGGGAGAAAAACGAGGCGACCTCTTCTCCATTCTTTTTTATTATCCAGCCGAGTACTTTCGTCCGTTCGGGCTTCTTCAGGGCATTATAGGGGGGATATAGGGGATATTATAGGGCATTATAGGACCAAGGGTACCTATGGCCCTATGTACCTGAGGCCATAGGTACCCTTGGTCCTATAATGCCCTGAAGAAGCCCGAACGGGCGAAAGTACTCGGCTGGATAATAAAAAAGAATGGAGAAGAGGTCGCCTCGTTTTTCTCCCCCTCAACCTACAAAAAAAAAAAAAAAAAAAAAATATTACATAATATTGCCTAAACGATCTCACTTTCATTTGTCTTATCATTAGACCTTATTATTTATCTATATATATAAAACTGCACAACCAGGAGGAGGAGAGGTATACGATTGATTGAGGAACTGGCCGGAGGGATTTGGATGAAAAAAATAGGGGTTGCTTAGAATTTAAGGCCACCGGCTGAAAAAATCTTAGAATTTCGATTTTTGCCCCCTGTTTTGAAAAAAAATTCGAAATGTATCGAAAAACGTCGTTTTTGGGAAAAGTCGGTTTCGCGGAATTTCGGCTTTCGGACGACCTGGCGGCCAAACTATCAGGTTTTACATATACTAAGTGAATTGCAAAGTTGTAGCCGGTTAAATTTCCGACATTTTTCTAATTACAAACGTTAGGTTCGCTTTAACCCCCGCGGAGCTACGGCCGTCCAAAGTCGGAACTTTGAAATTTCGTTTTAAAAAAACTCTCACGGCTAGAGAAAAATTGTGAACCGATAAAAATTATTTTATTACATTTTCGTCAATTTAATCGAAATTCCTGATACCCACTTTTCCCACTTTTTTCAATTAGGCCTTTGATTCGTCGTAAAATACGTTTATGTAAAATTTCGACCTTTTCGGAACCCACGTTTTTCCGCAGTTGATCGCGATTTACTCGAAATATTCTCATTGGAGCTGTAAATTTTACTACAGATATTTGTAGATTATTAAATTCTTTAAACGAAAAAGTACAAGAATTTGTTCGTCGGTTGATTTTAGTACGAGCTAGAGGGGCTCAAAGTTGAATGTTCAAAAAAGAGGGTAAGGATTGATTGAGAAACTGGCGATAGGTAATCGAAAAGTTGAACCATATTCGTCAAATTGGAGCCAACTCACCGTCTGGAAAAATCTTCTTTTTTTTAATTAGGCCTCTGTTCAAATTTTATTGCGCTTTGAAATTTTATAACCCGGTTTTTCGCGTTTTTTCGCATGTTTTTCGCAAATAACTTTTGAACCGGTTACTTTTACATAGGTATATTACTCAGAGGCGAGAAAGAGCTAATAAAAACCTACAATTTGGTGTATTTAATTATATTTTTATGTTATGTCCCCGCGGAGCTATTAACGTTTGAAGAAAAGTCAAAACACGTTTTTTGACATAAAGTGGAATATTCCTCGAAAGCTATCATATACGCTAGCCATTTTCGTATTTTTACTGGATTCTACGTTAAATTTCCTACATTTTCTTTCACAGCACCTAATCTGTCCCGTTTCGGGAACGTGATGAAAAAAAATCCCAAAGTTGAAACTTCAAAAGTATGAAAAACGAAAAAAATTCGAAAAATATTATTAATCGTTCGAATTTGATTTTTTTCACTTTAAATTCGAATTCTACGTCTAATTTCCTGTAGGAATCATTAGTTAATCAAATTTGAACAGTACTGTAAGTATTTGCAACGGATTTTCAAAGTTGAAAAACGTAGGAGTGGGGTAGTATTAAACCTGGAAAAACTGATAGTTGCCGATTAATTTCCGCCGTTTTGACGTCATATTCGGATTCAGCGTTAAATTTCCTATAAGAATAGCTCTCAAAATCGCTTTAAAACGAAAATTTAATTTTTCACTATTACCGATGCCAGCGGAGCTCGGAAATTCGGCCGGCGAAAAACTCGATTTACGGAAAATAATTTCTCTGGCTCTGTTTAAATTTTTTTCACCAAATTTTTTGCTATGTACGTGTGTAAGGCGTTCAAATGAAGACTCCTGCATAATAAAACAATTGATTCGCATATATTTTGACCCCGAAAATCACGGTTAAAGTCCAATTTTTGAGCTTTCAAAAACCGATTTTTTTGGACCACTTGCAGATTTTTCCGAGAAATAAAAAAAATCACAAAAATACATCTTGGTAAGACACAACTTTCCTAAAAATTTCAGATTTTTATCTGTATTGAGAGAGGAGTAAAAATTCGTTAACTGTTCGGTTGAAAAAAATCGCAGGGGTACCCCTTGGATTTTTCTCGAAAATTTTTTTGAAATAGATTTCGCTCAAATTCAGCATAATGATAGTTGATGATGTGTATATCAATAATATATGGTTCATTCTTTGTTTCTTTCGCACTAAATAGATGAAAATAACGTTTAAAGTTGAAAAATGTCATTTTTTCGTGTATAGTCTACTAATATTGTTGAATAACGCAAAAACGGTTGAAAAATTGATAGGTACATTACATTGGGAAAATGTGGACAATTAAATTACCTATCTTTTGGTATATTCAAACGTCTGAATTGACGACTTTTTGTTTGAGTTATCCACTGTGCAAGTTACAAATCTTGGAAAACTTACAGTTTTTATGTCTAATTTTGCTCCTACTTTGCTCCAGTTGAAAAACCCAATACTTTATGATACAAAGTACATCCAAACACCTCCACCTACATACCAAATTATAGCAACTACTACCAAGTACTTTCTACTATAAAACCTACCATAGATTCCCACTCTCCATACACAAATAATTAACTACTAAACCCATACCTATACCCATACCTATACCTATATACCATATACTATATACTATACTCTATATACTATACTATATATACTATATACTATACTATATACTATACTATATATAGTACTACTATATATAGGAGTGAAAAGGACACTACCCCCGCAAAGCTATATGTAAGGCCCGAGAGGAGGGGCGCAGCCCCTCCGACGGGCCGACCGTGCGCGATAGCTGAGGGGGGCGAAGCCCCCCTCTGAGGGGGTTGGGCGGCGGCAGCCGCCAGGGGCGCTCAGCCCCTAGTCTATATATATAAAACTGCACAACCAGGAGGAGGAGAGGTATACGATTGATTGAGGAACTGGCCGGAGGGATTTGGATGAAAAAAATAGGGGTTGCTTAGAATTTAAGGCCACCGGCTGAAAAAATCTTAGAATTTCGATTTTTGCCCCCTGTTTTGAAAAAAAATTCGAAATGTATCGAAAAACGTCGTTTTTGGGAAAAGTCGGTTTCGCGGAATTTCGGCTTTCGGACGACCTGGCGGCCAAACTATCAGGTTTTACATATACTAAGTGAATTGCAAAGTTGTAGCCGGTTAAATTTCCGACATTTTTCTAATTACAAACGTTAGGTTCGCTTTAACCCCCGCGGAGCTACGGCCGTCCAAAGTCGGAACTTTGAAATTTCGTTTTAAAAAAACTCTCACGGCTAGAGAAAAATTGTGAACCGATAAAAATTATTTTATTACATTTTCGTCAATTTAATCGAAATTCCTGATACCCACTTTTCCCACTTTTTTCAATTAGGCCTTTGATTCGTCGTAAAATACGTTTATGTAAAATTTCGACCTTTTCGGAACCCACGTTTTTCCGCAGTTGATCGCGATTTACTCGAAATATTCTCATTGGAGCTGTAAATTTTACTACAGATATTTGTAGATTATTAAATTCTTTAAACGAAAAAGTACAAGAATTTGTTCGTCGGTTGATTTTAGTACGAGCTAGAGGGGCTCAAAGTTGAATGTTCAAAAAAGAGGGTAAGGATTGATTGAGAAACTGGCGATAGGTAATCGAAAAGTTGAACCATATTCGTCAAATTGGAGCCAACTCACCGTCTGGAAAAATCTTCTTTTTTTTAATTAGGCCTCTGTTCAAATTTTATTGCGCTTTGAAATTTTATAACCCGGTTTTTCGCGTTTTTTCGCATGTTTTTCGCAAATAACTTTTGAACCGGTTACTTTTACATAGGTATATTACTCAGAGGCGAGAAAGAGCTAATAAAAACCTACAATTTGGTGTATTTAATTATATTTTTATGTTATGTCCCCGCGGAGCTATTAACGTTTGAAGAAAAGTCAAAACACGTTTTTTGACATAAAGTGGAATATTCCTCGAAAGCTATCATATACGCTAGCCATTTTCGTATTTTTACTGGATTCTACGTTAAATTTCCTACATTTTCTTTCACAGCACCTAATCTGTCCCGTTTCGGGAACGTGATGAAAAAAAATCCCAAAGTTGAAACTTCAAAAGTATGAAAAACGAAAAAAATTCGAAAAATATTATTAATTGTTCGAATTTGATTTTTTTCACTTTAAATTCGAATTCTACGTCTAATTTCCTGTAGGAATCATTAGTTAATCAAATTTGAACAGTACTGTAAGTATTTGCAACGGATTTTCAAAGTTTAAAAACGTAGGAGTGGGGTAGTATTAAACCTGGAAAAACTGATAGTTGCCGATTAATTTCCGCCGTTTTGACGTCATATTCGGATTCAGCGTTAAATTTCCTATAAGAATAGCTCTCAAAATCGCTTTAAAACGAAAATTTAATTTTTCACTATTACCGATGCCAGCGGAGCTCGGAAATTCGGCCGGCGAAAAACTCGATTTACGGAAAATAATTTCTCTGGCTCTGTTTAAATTTTTTTCGCCAAATTTTTTGCTATGTACGTGTGTAAGGCGTTCAAATGAAGACTCCTGCATAATAAAACAATTGATTCGCATATATTTTGACCCCGAAAATCACGGTTAAAGTCCAATTTTTGAGCTTTCAAAAACCGATTTTTTTGGACCACTTGCAGATTTTTCCGAGAAATAAAAAAAATCACAAAAATACATCTTGGTAAGACACAACTTTCCTAAAAATTTCAGATTTTTATCTGTATTGAGAGAGGAGTAAAAATTCGTTAACTGTTCGGTTGAAAAAAATCGCAGGGGTACCCCTTGGATTTTTCTCGAAAATTTTTTTGAAATAGATTTCGCTCAAATTCAGCATAATGATAGTTGATGATGTGTATATCAATAATATATGGTTCATTCTTTGTTTCTTTCGCACTAAATAGATGAAAATAACGTTTAAAGTTGAAAAATGTCATTTTTTCGTGTATAGTCTACTAATATTGTTGAATAACGCAAAAACGGTTGAAAAATTGATAGGTACATTACATTGGGAAAATGTGGACAATTAAATTACCTATCTTTTGGTATATTCAAACGTCTGAATTGACGACTTTTTGTTTGAGTTATCCACTGTGCAAGTTACAAATCTTGGAAAACTTACAGTTTTTATGTCTAATTTTGCTCCTACTTTGCTCCAGTTGAAAAACCCAATACTTTATGATACAAAGTACATCCAAACACCTCCACCTACATACCAAATTATAGCAACTACTACCAAGTACTTTCTACTATAAAACCTACCATAGATTCCCACTCTCCATACACAAATAATTAACTACTAAACCCATACCTATACCCATACCTATACCTATATACCATATACTATATACTATACTCTATATACTATACTATATATACTATATACTATACTATATACTATACTATATATAGTACTACTATATATAGGAGTGAAAAGGACACTACCCCCGCAAAGCTATATGTAAGGCCCGAGAGGAGGGGCGCAGCCCCTCCGACGGGCCGACCGTGCGCGATAGCTGAGGGGGGCGAAGCCCCCCTCTGAGGGGGTTGGGCGGCGGCAGCCGCCAGGGGCGCTCAGCCCCTAGTCTATATATATAAAACTACACAACCAGGAGGAGGAGAAGGTATACTATTGATTGAGGAACTGGCCGGAGGGATTTGGATGAAAAAAATAGGGGGTGTTTAAAATTTAAGGCCATCGGCTGAAAAACCTTCAGAATTTCGATTTTTGTCTTCGTTTTTTTGAAAAAATTCGAGATGTATCGAAAAACGTGTTTTTGGTGAAAAATCGCGATCGCGGAATTTTTTCTATCGGGAGCTGTAGCGCCTTGAATATTGATTTTCATCTATACCAAGTGAATTGGAAAGTTGTAGCCAGATAAATTTCCTACATTTTTGTAATTTGAATTGTATAGATTGGTTCAACCCCCGCGGAGCTATAGCGATCCAAAGTCGGAACTTAGGTGCCGCGTCTCAAAAAAAACTCCGACGGGTGGAGCAAAATTGTGAACCGATAAAAAATTTTTGACACTATATTCGTCAATTAAATCGAAAATAAAAAGTACGTTAAATCGTACTTTTTTGATTTTCGACCTTAATTTTTCGTGAGTTAGGAAAATGTCAAAATTTGAGCTTTTTCGAAACCACGTTTTTCCGCAGTTATTCGCGATTTTCTCGAAAAATTCTCACAACGCGAAAAGATTTTATGAGCGCATTTTGTTCATGGATAAATTCTTTAAACGAAAAAGTACAAGAATTTGTTCGTCGGTTGATTTTAGCCGGAGCTAGAGCGGCCCGAAGCGAAGGTCAAAAAATCTTGGGTATCCAATTGATTGAGAAACTGGGAATAGGTAATCAAATTTTGGTCATAGTGCCGTTCAATTGAGACAAACCCATCGTGTGAAAAAATCTTCTTTTTTTTTATTAGGCCTCTGTTCAAATTTTATTGCACTTTAAAGTTTTATGACACGATTTTTTGCGTTTTTTTGCATGTTTTTCGCATATAACTTTTGAACCGACTACTTTTACATAGGTATATTACTCAGAGGCGAGAAAGAGCTATCAAAATCCTACAATTTGGTGTATTTAATTATATTTTTATGTTATGTCCCCGCGGAGCTATTAACGTTTGAAGAAAAGTCAAAACACGTTTTCTATATATATAAAACTGCACAACCAGGAGGAGGAGAGGTATACGATTGATTGAGGAACTGGCCGGAGGGATTTGGATGAAAAAAATAGGGGTTGCTTAGAATTTAAGGCCACCGGCTGAAAAAATCTTAGAATTTCGATTTTTGCCCCCTGTTTTGAAAAAAAATTCGAAATGTATCGAAAAACGTCGTTTTTGGGAAAAGTCGGTTTCGCGGAATTTCGGCTTTCGGACGACCTGGCGGCCAAACTATCAGGTTTTACATATACTAAGTGAATTGCAAAGTTGTAGCCGGTTAAATTTCCGACATTTTTCTAATTACAAACGTTAGGTTCGCTTTAACCCCCGCGGAGCTACGGCCGTCCAAAGTCGGAACTTTGAAATTTCGTTTTAAAAAAACTCTCACGGCTAGAGAAAAATTGTGAACCGATAAAAATTATTTTATTACATTTTCGTCAATTTAATCGAAATTCCTGATACCCACTTTTCCCACTTTTTTCAATTAGGCCTTTGATTCGTCGTAAAATACGTTTATGTAAAATTTCGACCTTTTCGGAACCCACGTTTTTCCGCAGTTGATCGCGATTTACTCGAAATATTCTCATTGGAGCTGTAAATTTTACTACAGATATTTGTAGATTATTAAATTCTTTAAACGAAAAAGTACAAGAATTTGTTCGTCGGTTGATTTTAGTACGAGCTAGAGGGGCTCAAAGTTGAATGTTCAAAAAAGAGGGTAAGGATTGATTGAGAAACTGGCGATAGGTAATCGAAAAGTTGAACAATATTCGTCAAATTGGAGCCAACTCACCGTCTGGAAAAATCTTCTTTTTTTTAATTAGGCCTCTGTTCAAATTTTATTGCGCTTTGAAATTTTATAACCCGGTTTTTCGCGTTTTTTCGCATGTTTTTCGCAAATAACTTTTGAACCGGTTACTTTTACATAGGTATATTACTCAGAGGCGAGAAAGAGCTAATAAAAACCTACAATTTGGTGTATTTAATTATATTTTTATGTTATGTCCCCGCGGAGCTATTAACGTTTGAAGAAAAGTCAAAACACGTTTTTTGACATAAAGTGGAATATTCCTCGAAAGCTATCATATACGCTAGCCATTTTCGTATTTTTACTGGATTCTACGTTAAATTTCCTACATTTTCTTTCACAGCACCTAATCTGTCCCGTTTCGGGAACGTGATGAAAAAAAATCCCAAAGTTGAAACTTCAAAAGTATGAAAAACGAAAAAAATTCGAAAAATATTATTAATTGTTCGAATTTGATTTTTTTCACTTTAAATTCGAATTCTACGTCTAATTTCCTGTAGGAATCATTAGTTAATCAAATTTGAACAGTACTGTAAGTATTTGCAACGGATTTTCAAAGTTGAAAAACGTAGGAGTGGGGTAGTATTAAACCTGGAAAAACTGATAGTTGCCGATTAATTTCCGCCGTTTTGACGTCATATTCGGATTCAGCGTTAAATTTCCTATAAGAATAGCTCTCAAAATCGCTTTAAAACGAAAATTTAATTTTTCACTATTACCGATGCCAGCGGAGCTCGGAAATTCGGCCGGCGAAAAACTCGATTTACGGAAAATAATTTCTCTGGCTCTGTTTAAATTTTTTTCACCAAATTTTTTGCTATGTACGTGTGTAAGGCGTTCAAATGAAGACTCCTGCATAATAAAACAATTGATTCGCATATATTTTGACCCCGAAAATCACGGTTAAAGTCCAATTTTTGAGCTTTCAAAAACCGATTTTTTTGGACCACTTGCAGATTTTTCCGAGAAATAAAAAAAATCACAAAAATACATCTTGGTAAGACACAACTTTCCTAAAAATTTCAGATTTTTATCTGTATTGAGAGAGGAGTAAAAATTCGTTAACTGTTCGGTTGAAAAAAATCGCAGGGGTACCCCTTGGATTTTTCTCGAAAATTTTTTTGAAATAGATTTCGCTCAAATTCAGCATAATGATAGTTGATGATGTGTATATCAATAATATATGGTTCATTCTTTGTTTCTTTCGCACTAAATAGATGAAAATAACGTTTAAAGTTGAAAAATGTCATTTTTTCGTGTATAGTCTACTAATATTGTTGAATAACGCAAAAACGGTTGAAAAATTGATAGGTACATTACATTGGGAAAATGTGGACAATTAAATTACCTATCTTTTGGTATATTCAAACGTCTGAATTGACGACTTTTTGTTTGAGTTATCCACTGTGCAAGTTACAAATCTTGGAAAACTTACAGTTTTTATGTCTAATTTTGCTCCTACTTTGCTCCAGTTGAAAAACCCAATACTTTATGATACAAAGTACATCCAAACACCTCCACCTACATACCAAATTATAGCAACTACTACCAAGTACTTTCTACTATAAAACCTACCATAGATTCCCACTCTCCATACACAAATAATTAACTACTAAACCCATACCTATACCCATACCTATACCTATATACCATATACTATATACTATACTCTATATACTATACTATATATACTATATACTATGCTATATACTATACTATATATAGTACTACTATATATAGGAGTGAAAAGGACACTACCCCCGCAAAGCTATATGTAAGGCCCGAGAGGAGGGGCGCAGCCCCTCCGACGGGCCGTCCGTGCGCGATAGCTGAGGGGGGCGAAGCCCCCCTCTGAGGGGGTTGGGCGGCGGCAGCCGCCAGGGGCGCTCAGCCCCTAGTTTGACATAAAGTGGAATATTCCTCGAGAGCTATCATATACGCTAGCCATTTTCGTATTTTTACTGGATTCTACGTTAAATTTCCTACATTTTCTTCCACAGCACCTAATCGGTCCCATTTCGGGAACGTGATGAAAAAAAATCCCAAAGTTGAAACTTCAAAAGTATGAAAAACGAAAAAAATTCGAAAGATATTATTAGTCATTCGAATTTAATTTTTTTCACTTTGAATTCGAGTTCTACGTCTAATTTCATGTAAGAATCATTAGTAAATCAAATTTGACCAGTACTGTAAGTATTTCCTACAGAATTTCAAAGTTGAAAAACGTAGGAGTGGTGTGTATTAAACCTGGAAAAACTGATAGTTGTCGTGAAATTTCCGCCGTTTTGACGTCATATTCGGATTCAGCGTTAAATTTCCTATAAGAATAGCTTACAAAATCGCTTTAAAACGAAAATTTAAATTTTCACTATTACCGATGCCAGCGGAGCTCGGAATTTCGGCCGGCGAAAAAGTCGATTTACGGAAAATAATTTCTCTGGCTCTGTTTAAAATTTTTTCACCAAATTTTTTGCTATGTACGTGTGTAAGGCGTTCAAATGAAGACTCCTGCATAATAAAACAATTGATTATCATAAATTTTGACCCCGAAAATCACGGTTAAAGTCCAATATTTGAGCTTTCAAAAACCGATTTTTTTGGACCACTTGCAGATTTTTCCGAGAAATAAAAAAAATCACAAAAATACATCTCGGTAAGACACCACTTTCCTGAAAATTTCAGATTTTTATCTGTATTGAGAGACGAGTAAAAATTCGTTAAATGGTCGGTTGAAAAAAATCGCAGGGGTACCCCTTGGATTTTTCGCGAAAATTTTTTTGAAATAGATTTCGCTCAAATTCAGCATAATGATAGTTGATGATGTGTATATCAATAATATATGGTTCATTCTTTGTTTCTTTCGCACTAAATAGATGAAAATAACGTTCAAAGTTGAAAAATGTCATTTTTTCGTGTATAGTCTACTAATATTGTTGAATTACGCAAAAATGGTTGAAAAATGGATAGGTACATTACATTAGGAAAATGTGCTCAGTTAAATTACCTAACTTTTGATATATTCAAACATCTGAATTGACGACTTTTTGTTTGAGTTATCCACTGTGCAAGTTACAAATCTTGGAAAACTTACAGTTATTATTTCCAATTTTGCTCCTACTTTGCTCCAGTTGAAAAACACAATACTTTATGATACTAAGTACGATCCAATCCCCACCAACTACATACCAAATTATAGCAACTACTAAGTACTACCTACTAATAATAATACCTATCGATTCCCACTCTCCATACACAAATAATAAACTACTACTACCTACCTATACCCATACCATACCATACCTATACCTATACCTATATACCATATACTATATATACTATATACTATACTATACTATATATACTATATACTATACTATACTATACTATATAGTATACTATATATAGGAGTGATAAGGACAACACCCCACCGAAACTATATGTAAGGCCCGAGAGGAGGGGCGGAGCCCCTCCGACGGGCCGACCGTGCGCGATAGCTGAGGGGGGCGAAGCCCCCCTCTGAGGGGGTTGGGCGGCGGCAGCCGCCAGGGGCGCTCAGCCCCTAGTCTATCTATATATATAAAACTGCACAACCAGGAGGAGGAGAGGTATACGATTGATTGAGGAACTGGCCGGAGGGATTTGGATGAAAAAAATAGGGGTTGCTTAGAATTTAAGGCCACCGGCTGAAAAAATCTTAGAATTTCGATTTTTGCCCCCTGTTTTGAAAAAAAATTCGAAATGTATCGAAAAACGTCGTTTTTGGGAAAAGTCGGTTTCGCGGAATTCCGGCTTTCGGACGCCGTAGCCCCTAAAGTAATGGGTTTCTTATATACCAAGTGAATTAGAAAGTTGTAGCCAGTTAAATTTCCAACATTTTTCTAATTACAAATGTTAAGTTTGGTGAAACCCCCGCGGAGCTATAGCGATCCAAAGTTGAAACTTGAAGTTTTTGATACAAAAAAACGCTCTCGACTCGACGCCGCATTTCGAAAAAAAAAATTAATTTGGCACTATATTCGTTTAGCATTTCGAAAATGATACGGCGAAAAACCCTTGAAATTTTGATTTAGGACCTTGACTTTTCTCAGGGGAGCTTTATGTAAGTTTTTGAGCTTTTTCGAAACCACGTTTTTCTTCAGTTGATCGCGATTTTCTCGAAAAATTCCCACAACGCGAAAAGATTTTATGAGCGCATTTTGTTCATGGATAAATTCTTTAAACGAAAAAGTACAGGAATTCGTTCGTTGATCGAATTTTGCCGGAGCTAGAGCGGCCGGAAGGGGACGTGAAAAAATCTTGGGTATCCAATTGATTGAGAAACTGGGAATAGGTAATCAAATTTTGGTCATAGTGCCGTTCAATTGAGACAAACCCATCGTGTGAAAAAATCTTCTTTTTTTTAATTAGGCCTCTGTTCAAATTTTATTGCACTTTAAAGTTTTATGACACGATTTTTTGCGTTTTTTTGCATGTTTTTCGCATATAACTTTTGAACCGACTACTTTTACATAGGTATAATACTCAGAGGCGAGAAAGAGCTATCGAAATCCTACAATTTGGTGTATTTAATTATATTTTTATGTTATGTCCCCGCGGAGCTATTAACGTTTGAAGAAAAGTCAAAACACGTTTTTTGACATAAAGTGGAATATTCCTCGAAAGCTATCATATACGCTAGCCATTTTCGTATTTTTAATGGATTCTACGTTAAATTTCCTACATTTTCTTCCACAGCACCTAATCTGTCCCGTTTCGGGAACGTGATGAAAAAAAATCCCAAAGTTGAAACTTCCAAAGTATGAAAAACTAAAAAAAATCAAAAAATATTATTAATCGTTCGAATTTGATTTTTTTCACATTGAATTCGAATTCTACGTCTAATTTCCTGTAGGAATCATTAACTAATCAAATTTGAACAGTACTGTAAGTATTTGCAACGGAATTTCAAAGTTGAAAAACGTAAGAGTGGCGAGTATTAAACCTGGAAAAACTTATAGTTGTCGTCAAATTTCCGCCAATTTGACGTCATATTCGGATTCAGCGTTGAATTTCCTATAAGAATAGCTTTCAAAATTGCTTTAAAACGAAAATTTAATTTTTCACTATTACCGATCCCAGCGGAGCTCGAAAATTCGGCCGGCGAAAAACTCGATTTACGGAAAATAATTTCTCTGGCTCTGTTTAAATTTTTTTCACCAAATTTTTTGCTATGTACGTGTGTAAGGCGTTCAAATGAAGACTCCTGCATAATAAAACAATTGATTATCATAAATTTTGACCCCGAAAATCACAGTTAAAGTTCAATTTTTGAGCTTTAAAAAACCGATTTTTTTGGACCACTTGCAGATTTTTCCGAGAAATAAAAAAAATACCAAAAATACATCTTGGTAAGACACAACTTTCCTAAAAATTTCAGATTTTTATCTGTATTGAGAGACGAGTAAAAATTCGTTAACTGTTCGGTTGAAAAAAATCGCAGGGGTACCCCTTGGATTTTTTGCGAAAAATTTTTTGAAATAGATTTCGCTCAAATTCAGCATAATGATAGTTGATGATGTGTATATCAATAATATATGGTTCATTCTTTGTTTCTTTCGCACTAAATAGATGAAAATAACGTTTAAAGTTGAAAAATGTCATTTTTTCGTGTATACTCTACTAATATTGTTGAATAACGCAAAAACGGTTGAAAAATGGATAGGTACATTACATTGGGAAAATGTGGACAGTTAAATTACCTATCTTTTGGTATATTCAAACCTTTGAATTGACGACTTTTTGTTTGAGTTATCCACTGTGCAAGTTACAAATCTTGGAAAACTTACAGTTGCTATGTCTAATTTTGCTCCTACTTTGCTCCAGTTGAAAAACACAATACTTTATGATACTAAGTACGATACAATCCCCACCACCAACATACCAAATTATAGCAACTACTACCAAGTACTTTCTACTATAAAAATACCTATAGATTCCCACTCTCCATACACAAATAATAAACTACTACTACCTACCCATACCCATACCTATACCTATACCTACCTACCTATACCTATATACCATATACTATATACTATACTATATACCATATATGCTATATACTATATACTATATAGTACTATATATAGGAGTGATAAGGACAACACCCCGAGTTATTTATGTAAGGCCCGAGAGGAGGGGCGTAGCCCCTCCGACGGGCCGACCGTGCGCGATAGCTGAGGGGGGCGAAGCCCCCCTCTGAGGGGGTTGGGCGGCGGCAGCCGCCAGGGGCGCTCAGCCCCTAGTCTATATATATAAAACTGCAAAACGAGGAGGAGAGGGATACGATTGATTGAGCAACTGGCTTGTAGGAATCCGATGAAAAAAATAGGGGTTGCTTAAAATTTAAGGCCACCGTCTGAAAAACCTTCGGATTTTCCATTTTCGGCCCCACTTTTTTGAAAAAATTCGAAATGTATCGAAAAACGTGTTTTTGGTGAAAAATCGCGATCGCGGAATTTTTTCTTTCGGGAGCCGTAGCGGCTTAAATATTGATTTTCGTACGTACCATGTGCATTACAGATCTGTTGTGCGGGAAATTCTAAACATTTTCGTCATTAGGATCGGTCGGATCGGACTCACCTCCGCGAAGCTATAGCGAGTCAAAGTCGGAACTTGATGTTTTTTCTACAAAAAAACGCTCTCGACTCGACGCCGCATTTCGAAAAAAAAAATTAATTTGGCACTATATTCGTTTAGCATTTCGAAAATGATACGGCGAAAAATTAGTCGATTTTCGATTTAAGCCTCGGATTTTTCTTGGGGGAGGTTTATGTGGTAATTTCACCTGTTTCGGAAACACGTTTTTCCGCAGTTATTCGCGATTTTCTCGAAAAATTCACATTGGAGCTGTCAATTTTACTACAGATATTTGTAGATTATTAAATTCTTTAAACGAAAAAGTACAAGAATTCGTTCGTAGGTTGATTTTAGCCGGAGCTAGAGCGGCCCGAAGAGAAAGTCAAAAATCCTTGGGTATACGATTGATTGAGAAACTGGGAATAGGTAATCAAATTTTGGACATAGTGCCGTTCAATTGAAGGAACTTCATCGGCTGGAAAAGTCTTCTTTTTTTTAATTAGGCCTCTGTTCAAATTTTATTGCGATTTGAAATTTTATGACCCTGTTTTTCGCGGTTTTTTGCCTGTTTTTCGCATATAACTTTTGAACCGGTTACTTTTACATAGGTATATTACTCAGAGGCGAGAAAGAGCTATCGAAATCCTACAATTTGGTGTATTTAATTATATTTTTATGTTATGTCCCCGCGGAGCTATTAACGTTTGAAGAAAAGTCAAAACACGTTTTTTGACATAAAGTGGAATATTCCTCGAAAGCTATCATATACGCTAGCCATTTTCGTATTTTTACTGGATTCTACGTTAAATTTCCTACATTTTCTTCCACAGCACCTAATCTGTCCCGTTTCGGGAACGTGATGAAAAAAAATCCCAAAGTTGAAACTTCAAAAGTATGAAAAACGAAAAAAATTCGAAAAATATTATTAATCGTTCGATTTTAATTTTTTTCACTTTAAATTCGAATTCTACGTCTAATTTCCTGTAGGAACCATTAATTAATCAAATTTGAACAGTACTGTAAGTATTTGCTACGGATTTTCAAAGTTGAAAAACGTAGGAGTGGCGTGTATTAAACCTGGAAAAACTGATAGTTGCCGACTAATTTCCACCGTTTTGACGTCATATTCGGATTCAGCGTTAAATTTCCTATAAGAATAGCTCTCAAAATCGCTTTAAAACGAAAATTTAATTTTTCACTATTACCGATGCCAGCGGAGCTCGGAATTTCGGCCGGCGAAAAAGTCGATTTACGGAAAATAATTTCTCTGGCTCTGTTTAAATTTTTTTCACCAAATTTTTTGCTATGTACGTGTGTAAGGCGTTCAAATGAAGACTCCTGCATAATAAAACAATTGATTCGCATAAATTTTGACCCCGAAAATCACAGTTAAAGGTCAATTTTTGAGCTTTCAAAAACCGATTTTTTTGGACCACTTGCAGATTTTTCCGAGAAATAAAAAAAATACCAAAAATACATCATGGTAAGACACAACTTTCCTAAAAATTTCAGATTTTTATCTGTATTGAGAGACGAGTAAAAAATCGTTAACTGTTCGGTTGAAAAAAATCGCAGGGGTACCCCTTGGATTTTTCGCGAAAAATTTTTTGAAATGGATTTCGCTCAAATTCAGCATAATGATAGTTGATGATGTGTACATCAATAATATATGGTTCATTCTTTGTTTCTTTCGCACTAAATAGATGAAAATAACGTTTAAAGTTGAAAAATGTCATTTTTTCGTGTATAGTCTACTAATATTGTTGAAT
This sequence comes from Tupiocoris notatus, assembly GCA_037159825.1. Lineage (NCBI taxonomy): Eukaryota > Metazoa > Arthropoda > Insecta > Hemiptera > Miridae > Tupiocoris > Tupiocoris notatus. The sequence continues at coordinate 28,871 of JASJUZ010000792.1, forward strand.
AACGCAAAAACGGTTGAAAAATTGATAGGTACATTACATTGGGAAAATGTGGACAGTTAAATTACCTATCTTTTGGTATATTCAAACATCTGAATTGACGACTTTTTGTTTGAGTTATCCACTGTGCAAGTTACAAATCTTGGAAAACTTACAGTTGCTATGTCTAATTTTGCTCCTACTTTGCTCCAGTTGAAAAACCCAATACTTTATGATACAAAGTACGATACAATCCCCACCACCAACATACCAAATTATAGCAACTACTAAGTACTACCTACTACAAAAATACCTATCGATTCCCACTCTCCATACACAAATGATTAACTACTAAACCCATACCTATACTTATACCTTTACCCATACCTATACTATATACCATATACTATATACTATACACTATACCATATACTATATTTATATACTATACTATATACCATACTATATATAGTACTACTATATATAGGAGTGAAAAGGACACTGCCCCCGCAAAGCTATTATGTAAGGCCCGAGAGGAGGGGCGTAGCCCCTCCGACGGGCCGACCGTGCGCGATAGCTGAGGGGGGCGAAGCCCCCCTCTGAGGGGGTTGGGCGGCGGCAGCCGCCAGGGGCGCTCAGCCCCTAGTCTATCTATATATATAAAACTACACAACCAGGAGGAGGAGAAGGTATACTATTGATTGAGGAACTGGCCGGAAGGATTTGGATGAAAAAAATAGGGGTTGCTTAAAATTTAAGGCCATCGGCTGAAAAAATCTTGGAATTTCGATTTTCGACCCCAGTTTTTTGAAAAAATTCGAAATGTATCGAAAAACGTCGTTTTTTGGAAAAGTCGGTTTTCAGGAATTTCGGCTATCGGGCGATCTAGCGGCCAAACTATTCGATTTCACATATACTAAGTGAATTGCAAAGTTGTAGTCGGATAAATTTCCAACATTTTCGTAATTACAATTGTAAGGTTTGCTCTTACCTCCGCGGAGCTATAGCGATCCAAAGTCGAAACTTGAAAATTTCGTTTTGAAAAAACTCAAACGGCTAGAGCAAAACTGTGAAACGATAAAAAATTTTTGACACTATATTCGTCAATTAAATCGAAATTCCTGGATACGTTTTTTGCCCTTTTTTCGATTTTCGAATTTGATTTTTCTTGAGGGAGGTTTTTGTAAAATTTTGACGTTTTCCGAAACCACGTTTTTCCGCAGTCGATCGCGATTTTCTCGAAAAATTCCCACAACGCGAAAAGATTTTATGAGCGCATTTTGTTCATGGATAAATTCTTTAAACGAAAAAGTACAAGAATTCGTTCGTTGATCGATTTTAGCCGGAGCTAGAGCGGCCCAAAGTTGAAGTTGAAAATCCTTGGGTATACGATTGATTGAGAAACTGGGAATAGGTAATCAAATTTTGGACATAGTGCCGTTCAATTGAAGGAACTTCATCGGCTGGAAAAGTCTTCTTTTTTTTAATTAGGCCTCTGTTCAAATTTTATTGCGATTTGAAATTTTATGACCCTGTTTTTCGCGGTTTTTTGCCTGTTTTTCGCAAATAACTTTTGAACCGGTTACTTTTACATAAGTATATTACTCAGAGGCGAGAAAGAGCTATCGAAATCCTACAATTTGGTGTATTTAATTATATTTTTATGTTATGTCCCCGCGGAGCTATTAACGTTTGAAGAAAAGTCAAAACACGTTTTTTGACATAAAGTCGAATATTCCTCGAAAGCTATCATATACGCTAGCCATTTTCGTATTTTTACTGGATTCTACGTTAAATTTCCTACATTTTCTTCCACAGCACCTAATCTGTCCCATTTCGGGAAAGAGATGAAAAAAAATCCCAAAGTTGAAACTTCAAAAGTATGAAAAACTAAAAAAATTCGAAAAATATTATTAGTCGTTCGATTTTAATTTTTTTCACTTTGAATTGGAATTCTACGTCTAATTTCCTGTAGGAGTCATTAGTTAATTAAATTTGAACAGTACTGTAAGTATTTGCAACGGAATTTCAAAGTTGAAAAACGTAGGAGTGGCGTGTATTAAACCTGGAAAAACTTATAGTTGCCGACTAATTTCCGCCGTTTTGACGTCATATTCGGATTTAGCGTTAAATTTCCTATAAGAATAGCTCTCAAAATCGCTTTAAAACGAAAATTTAATTTTTCACTATTACCGATGCCAGCGGAGCTCGGAATTTCGGCCGGCGAAAAAGTCGATTTACGGAAAATAATTTCTCTGGCTCTGTTTAAATTTTTTTCATCAAATTTTTTGCTATGTACGTGTGTAGGGCGTTCAAATAAAGACTCCTGCATAATAAAACAATTGATTCGCATTTATTTTGACCCCGAAAATCACCGTTAAAGTCCAATTTTTGAGCTTTCAAAAACCGATTTTTTTGGACAACTTGCAGATTTTTCCGAAAAATAAAAAAAATACCAAAAATTCATCTTGGTATGACACAACTTTCCTAAAAATTTCAGAATTTTATCTGTATTGAGAGAGGAGTAAAAATTCGTTTAATGGTCGGTTGAAAAAAATCGCAGGGGTACCCCTTGGATTTTTCGCGAAAAATTTTTTGAAATAGATTTCGCTCAAATTCAGCATAATGATAGTTGATGATGTGTATATCAATAATATATGGTTCATTCTTTGTTTCTTTCGCACTAAATAGATGAAAATAACGTTTAAAGTTGAAAAATGTGATTTTTTCGTGTATACTCTACTAATATTGTTGGATAACGCCAAAACGGTTGAAAAATTGATAGGTACATTACATTGGGAAAATGTGGACAGTTAAATTACCTATCTTTTGGTATATTCAAACATGTGAATTGACGACTTTTTGTTTGAGTTATCCACTGTGCAAGTTACAAATCTTGGAAAACTTACAGTTGTTATATCTAATTTTGCTCCTACTTTGCTCCAGTTGAAAAATCCAATATTTTATGATACAAAGTACGTTCGAACTCCACCACCAACTTACCAAATTATAGCAACTACTACTAAGTACTACCTACTAATAATGATACCTATCGATTCCCACTCTCCATACACAAATAATTAACTACTAAACCCATACCCATACCCATACCTATACCTATATACCATATACTATATACTATACTATATATGCTATATACCATACTATATACTATACTATATATACTATATAGTATACTATATATAGGAGTGATAAGGACAACACCCCGAGTTATTTATGTAAGGCCCGAGAGGAGGGGCGCAGCCCCTCCGACGGGCCGACCGCGCGCGATAGCTGAGGGGGGCGAAGCCCCCCTCTGAGGGGGTTGGGCGGCGGCAGCCGCCAGGGGCGCTCAGCCCCTAGTCTATATATATAAAACTACACAACCAGGAGGAGAGGTATACGATTGATTGAGGAACTGGCTTGTAGGAATCCGATGAAAAAAATAGGGGTTGCTTAAAATTTAAGGCCACCGTCTGAAAAACCTTCGGATTTTCGATTTTCGACCCCAGTTTTTTGAAAAAATTCGAAATGTATCGAAAAACGTGTTTTTGGCGAAAAATCGCGATCGCGGAATTTTTTCTTTCGGGAGCCGTAGCGGCTTAAATATTGATTTTCGTACGTACCATGTGCATTACAGATCTGTTGTGCGGGAAATTCTTAACATTTTCGTCATTAGGATCGGTCGGATCGGACTCACCTCCGCGAAGCTATAGCGAGTCAAAGTCGGAACTTGATGTTTTTTATACAAAAAAACGCTCTCGACTCGACGCCGCATTTCGAAAAAAAAAATTAATTTGGCACTATATTCGTTTAGCATTTCGAAAATGATACGGCGAAAAATTAGTCGATTTTCGATTTAAGCCTCGGATTTTTCTTGGGGGAGGTTTATGTGCTAATTTCACCTGTTTCGGAAACACGTTTTTCCGCAGTTATTCGCGATTTTCTCGAAAAATTCTCATTGGAGCTGTAAATTTTAATACAGATATTTGTAGATTATTAAATTCTTTAAACGAAAAAGTACAAGAATTCGTTCGTTGATCGATTTTAGCCGGAGCTAGAGCGGCCCGAAGAGAAAGTCAAAAATCCTTGGGTATACGATTGATTGAGAAACTGGGAATAGGTAATCAAATTTTGGACATAGTGCCGTTCAATTGAGAGAACTTCATCGGCTGGAAAAGTCTTCTTTTTTTTAATTAGGCCTCTGTTCAAATTTTATTGCACTTTGAAATTTTATGACCCTGTTTTTCGCGTTTTTTTGCCTGTTTTTCGCCAATAACTTTTGAACCGACTACTTTTACATAGGTATATTACTCAGAGGCGAGAAAGAGCTATCGAAATCCTACAATTTGGTGTATTTAATTATATTTTTATGTTATGTCCCCGCGGAGCTATTAACGTTTGAAGAAAAGTCAAAACACGTTTTTTGACATAAAGTGGAATATTCCTCGAAAGCTATCATATACGCTAGCCATTTTCGTATTTTTACTGGATTCTACGTTAAATTTCCTACATTTTCTTCCACAGCACCTAATCTGTCCCGTTTCGGGAACGTGATGAAAAAAAATCCCAAAGTTGAAACTTCAAAAGTATGAAAAACGAAAAAAATTCGAAAAATATTATTAATCGTTCGATTTTAATTTTTTTCACTTTGAATTCGAATTCTACGTCTAATTTCCTGTAGGAGTCATTAGGTAATTAAATTTGAACAGTACTGTAAGTATTTGCAACGGAATTTCAAAGTTGAAAAACATGAAACCGCGAAGTACTAAACCTGGAAAAACTGATGGTTGCCGACTAATTTCCGCCGTTTTGACGTCATATTCGGATTCAGCGTTAAATTTCCTATAAGAATAGCTTTCAAAATCGCTTTAAAACGAAAATTTAATTTTTCACTATTACCGATGCCAGCGGAGCTCGGAATTTCGGCCGGCGAAAAAGTCGATTTACGGAAAATAATTTCTCTGGCTCTGTTTAAATTTTTTTCACCAAATTTTTTGCTATGTACGTGTGTAGGGCGTTCAAATGAAGACTCCTGCATAATAAAACAATTGATTCGCATTAATTTTGACCCCGAAAATCACGGTTAAAGTCCAATTTTTGAGCTTTCAAAAACCGATTTTTTTGGACCACTTGCAGATTTTTCCGAGAAATAAAAAAAATACCAAAAATACATCTTGGTAAGACACAACTTTCCTAAAAATTTCAGATTTTTATCTGTATTGAGAGAGGAGTAAAAATTCGATAACTGTTCGGTTGAAAAAAATCGCAGGGGTACCCCTTGGATTTTTCGCGAAAATTTTTTTGAAATAGATTTCGCTCAAATTCAGCATAATGATAGTTGATGATGTGTATATCAATAATATATGGTTCATTCTTTGTTTCTTTTGCACTAAATAGATGAAAATAACGTTTAAAGTTGAAAAATGTCATTTTTTCGTGTATAGTCTACTAATATTGTTGAATAACGCAAAAACGGTTGAAAAATTGATAGGTACATTACATTGGGAAAATGTGGACAGTTAAATTACCTATCTTTTGGTATATTCAAACATCTAAATTGACTACTTTTTGTTTGAGTTATCCACTGTGCAAGTTACAAATCTTGGAAAACTTACAGTTGCTATGTCTAAATTTGCTCCTACTTTGCTCCAGTTGAAAAACACAATACTTTATGATACTAAGTACGATACAATCCCCACCACCAACATACCAAATTATAGCAACTACTACTAAGTACTACCTACTAATAATAATACCTATCGATTCCCACTCTCCATACACAAATGATTAACTACTAAACCCATACCTATACCTATACCTTTACCTATACCCATACCTATACCTATACTATGTACTATTCTATACTATATACTATACTATATACTATACTATATACATACTATATAATATAGTATACTATATATAGGAGTGATAAGGACAACACCCCACCGAAACTATATGTAAGGCCCGAGAGGAGGGGCGCAGCCCCTCCGACGGGCCGACCGCGCGCGATAGCTGAGGGGGGCGAAGCCCCCCTCTGAGGGGGTTGGGCGGCGGCAGCCGCCAGGGGCGCTCAGCCCCTAGTCTATATATATAAAACTGCAAAACGAGGAGGAGAGGGATACGATTGATTGAGCAACTGGCTTGTAGGAATCCGATGAAAAAAATAGGGGTTGCTTAAAATTTAAGGCCACCGTCTGAAAAACCTTCGGATTTTCCATTTTCGGCCCCACTTTTTTGAAAAAATTCGAAATGTATCGAAAAACGTGTTTTTGGTGAAAAATCGCGATCGCGGAATTTTTTCTTTCGGGAGCCGTAGCGGCTTAAATATTGATTTTCGTACGTACCATGTGCATTACAGATCTGTTGTGCGGGAAATTCTAAACATTTTCGTCATTAGGATCGGTCGGATCGGACTCACCTCCGCGAAGCTATAGCGAGTCAAAGTCGGAACTTGATGTTTTTTCTACAAAAAAACGCTCTCGACTCGACGCCGCATTTCGAAAAAAAAAATTAATTTGGCACTATATTCGTTTAGCATTTCGAAAATGATACGGCGAAAAATTAGTCGATTTTCGATTTAAGCCTCGGATTTTTCTTGGGGGAGGTTTATGTGGTAATTTCACCTGTTTCGGAAACACGTTTTTCCGCAGTTATTCGCGATTTTCTCGAAAAATTCACATTGGAGCTGTCAATTTTACTACAGATATTTGTAGATTATTAAATTCTTTAAACGAAAAAGTACAAGAATTCGTTCGTAGGTTGATTTTAGCCGGAGCTAGAGCGGCCCGAAGAGAAAGTCAAAAATCCTTGGGTATACGATTGATTGAGAAACTGGGAATAGGTAATCAAATTTTGGACATAGTGCCGTTCAATTGAAGGAACTTCATCGGCTGGAAAAGTCTTCTTTTTTTTAATTAGGCCTCTGTTCAAATTTTATTGCGATTTGAAATTTTATGACCCTGTTTTTTGCGGTTTTTTGCCTGTTTTTCGCATATAACTTTTGAACCGGTTACTTTTACATAGGTATATTACTCAGAGGCGAGAAAGAGCTATCGAAATCCTACAATTTGGTGTATTTAATTATATTTTTATGTTATGTCCCCGCGGAGCTATTAACGTTTGAAGAAAAGTCAAAACACGTTTTTTGACATAAAGTGGAATATTCCTCGAAAGCTATCATATACGCTAGCCATTTTCGTATTTTTACTGGATTCTACGTTAAATTTCCTACATTTTCTTCCACAGCACCTAATCTGTCCCGTTTCGGGAACGTGATGAAAAAAAATCCCAAAGTTGAAACTTCAAAAGTATGAAAAACGAAAAAAATTCGAAAAATATTATTAATCGTTCGATTTTAATTTTTTTCACTTTAAATTCGAATTCTACGTCTAATTTCCTGTAGGAACCATTAATTAATCAAATTTGAACAGTACTGTAAGTATTTGCTACGGATTTTCAAAGTTGAAAAACGTAGGAGTGGCGTGTATTAAACCTGGAAAAACTGATAGTTGCCGACTAATTTCCACCATTTTGACGTCATATTCGGATTCAGCGTTAAATTTCCTATAAGAATAGCTTTCAAAATCGCTTTAAAACGAAAATTTAATTTTTCACTATTACCGATGCCAGCGGAGCTCGGAATTTCGGCCGGCGAAAAAGTCGATTTACGGAAAATAATTTCTCTGGCTCTGTTTAAATTTTTTTCACCAAATTTTTTGCTATGTACGTGTGTAAGGCGTTCAAATGAAGACTCCTGCATAATAAAACAATTGATTCGCATAAATTTTGACCCCGAAAATCACAGTTAAAGTCCAATTTTTGAGCTTTCAAAAACCGATTTTTTTGGACCACTTGCAGATTTTTCCGAGAAATAAAAAAAATACCAAAAATACATCATGGTAAGACACAACTTTCCTAAAAATTTCAGATTTTTATCTGTATTGGAAGACGAGTAAAAAATCGTTAACTGTTCGGTTGAAAAAAATCGCAGGGGTACCCCTTGGATTTTTCGCGAAAAATTTTTTGAAATGGATTTCGCTCAAATTCAGCATAATGATAGTTGATGATGTGTACATCAATAATATATGGTTCATTCTTTGTTTCTTTCGCACTAAATAGATGAAAATAACGTTTAAAGTTGAAAAATGTCATTTTTTCGTGTATAGTCTACTAATATTGTTGAATAACGCAAAAACGGTTGAAAAATTGATAGGTACATTACATTGGGAAAATGTGGACAGTTAAATTACCTATCTTTTGGTATATTCAAACATCTGAATTGACGACTTTTTGTTTGAGTTATCCACTGTGCAAGTTACAAATCTTGGAAAACTTACAGTTGCTATGTCTAATTTTGCTCCTACTTTGCTCCAGTTGAAAAACCCAATACTTTATGATACAAAGTACGATACAATCCCCACCACCAACATACCAAATTATAGCAACTACTAAGTACTACCTACTATAAAAATACCTATCGATTCCCACTCTCCATACACAAATGATTAACTACTAAACCCATACCTATACTTATACCTTTACCCATACCTATACTATATACCATATACTATATACTATACACTATACCATATACTATATTTATATACTATACTATATACCATACTATATATAGTACTACTATATATAGGAGTGAAAAGGACACTGCCCCCGCAAAGCTATTATGTAAGGCCCGAGAGGAGGGGCGCAGCCCCTCCGACGGGCCGACCGTGCGCGATAGCTGAGGGGGGCGAAGCCCCCCTCTGAGGGGGTTGGGCGGCGGCAGCCGCCAGGGGCGCTCAGCCCCTAGTATAATATAAAACGGAACCTTATAAAACGACCCCAGCAAGGAGAATAGCACACCAGGCAGACGGTTTGTACACTTTTTAATGCCGGACCTGGCCGTCAAAAAAATGGTTCTACTTAAGTAATAAGGAACTTGTTTGATGTAATCCTGTACCTCCATGATTACCATAAAAATTCATAACTATTGATGATCTATATAGGCCCGAAGGAGGCGAAAATGATCGACGCTGGAAGAAATGGAGGACGAGCCGCCTGGTTTCTCCCCCTCAAACCAAATACGACAAAGGATTCATTCAATATAAAGGACTAGTAATGACTATAAAGGACTACGATAAAGGACTAGTTAAATACTGACCATCTAAGACGGTGATAACTCGTTATTAAGAAAGTTTTTCGATCTACATTCTCTACCAAAAGTGCAGATCTCATTACTAGCATTCGAATAAAAAGAAATGCGATTCCAAGCTGTCACTAGGTCATTCAAGGGATGACTGGTGCAATTTATAATCGTAGCTCGTTTTTCTAAATCTACGAGAAATAAAAGCGCTATAGCTGCCGAGGAATCAAAACCATCAGGGTCACTTTCGCTCTCAATAACATTGCAAAACCAATTAGTTTACCTGCCTTTTCACTTCGAACAAAAGGTTAACTCGGACGATTCGCGTGAACCCTCCGCAGTTGCAGCCCACCCTCGTCTTTCAACCCTTTCGTTCACTGGGCTCCGGGTTTCCTAGAACTGGATTGAAAGGGAGCAGGATCCGAAGACGACGTCATTTGCGTCAATCAAGGGGTGACGTCACGGGAGCCGGGAGCCGAGGGCGTCCCCTAGGCAACCCCGCACGGCAATTGAAAGGGGCTGATGCCAGCGAATATTGTATTCATGCTCCCTCAAATTTGTCCCGTAGGATTGTGAAGATGAATACATTTTCGACGGAGAGGGTTAAAAATGGATTTTTTGTTTCATTAAAAAATCTCCAATTCTATGATTTCCGATTTTCAGAGTCTTTTTTCTGAGACTGATTCATTCTGTTCTAATCAGATCGTCTGCCAGAGGAATGGTGGAAAGCTAGAAAATTTTATAAAATATACTTCATGAATAGATAGGTAATGAACGCGTAAAAATGCGGCGAGTTCTTCCAAATACTTATTACCCTTTTTTGCACCAAACAGCTACGTATCTTGTTTTGAGCTTTATGAAAAATCAAATCGCAAGGACGAAGAAGAAAAGCTAGCAGATGAGGAAAAAGTTTTTAACCCAATTCGAAAACAAAATTATTTAGTGAAAAAAATTTTTTTTTTCAAAGTTTTCTTTTTTAATTACATTGCAATTGTTATTGTTACCTGTTGGAGTTATATTCGCATGATACGAAGAAAGTAGTTTCAGTTTCGTGAGGAATTTAACACGTACTCAACACGGTTTGATTCAAAAACCGAATACAACCAATCGCTGTCAGCAGAGGCTCAGATCTTTTCTGCGTGGGCCAGGGGCGGAAATGGGAGGCGGTTTCCACAGCAACCATCGAGGGTTCTATAAGATGGAAGTACCCGTGTTAGCAAAGCACGACCGACATAGTTGACATTATTGCACAGCTAGGCAATATAAAACCGTTGACCCGGTGTGAAACCAGTTTTCAAACTAGTTAGCGCAGAACAGCCGGTTATTTGCATTTGGGGCACGTGCGAAGAAAAATATGAATAATTTTTATATGATGAGGAGGAGAATGAGTTTTATATTTATTCCGCGGAGCACTTTCGCCAGCAACCAGTTAATAATTCATAGTTTGAGTAATCCGATGAGATAGTGTAACGGAAAATCAAGTGGCCTTCTACTTGACTTGGGGAACATTTCGAAATATTAAGCGTTTAAACATATTGGTTTTTGAGCTCTAAAAAAATCAAAACGGGACGTAAAAATAACAAGAAATGAAATCAGTTCGGAAGTAAAGTAGCGCTAGAGATTACAATCAAGCCTTATTCGCCCGACATAAAGTACATTAAAAGACATTCAAATATATCAATTTTTACAATAGCGAAAATCAAAATAAAAACTCAAACGCTTCAATATCAAAAGCACTGTGAGGTATCAATAATGCACGAATTCGTTTATCAGGAGACGACTTTTCCAAAATGCATCCCAATTTTTTTTTTTTTTTTAGAAATATCACGACTTTTACAGCAGATGCAAACAGACATTTTTTTCAAAACGTGTTCCCGAATAAAAAAATCAATATTACGTCGGACACCTAAATGCGACTATAAATACAATAATATGCAGCTTTCAATATCTATGTAAGAAAGAAATTTACAGAAAAAATATACACAACAAGGGCAGCTCGATCCGATTGTTGCCATTTCCATTGTTATCCAATTGTTGCAACAAACATGGTCTCTGATATTGTAAAGAAAAAAAACCTAACAATT
>JASJUZ010000793.1:0-17789 GCA_037159825.1 Tupiocoris notatus
TGTGTAGGTTGGGTAAAAAAGTGAAGTATCTCTGCTTCCAATAATTTTGTTTTTCTTCTGGCTATTTGCAACTCCAGCAAGACCTAGCAGCTAAGGCGCAAGTTGGCAATCCTGCAGGACAGCAAAGCGTTTTGGTGGTCTGCAGTTAGTCTACTACGGTGTTTGCCAACTACTCCAAACGCATTCGGCAGAACGAACTATCATAATTTTTCTCAATCATCAACAGCGTCGCAATTTTTCCATCCGCTTTATCGTTGATATTGTTGTTAACGTTCATGTTTAGGTAGTAAATGGAAGTATTGTGATCGTCCAAAAATCAAATTCGGAATGGAGGTGAATTTGGAAACAATTTTAATTTTCAGAAACACTATTAAGACACAAGAAGAAATACTTTCCCCAGTGAATGCGCCAAAATAGCCGATTCTGAATTTTGGATAACACACCTGCCTCTGATTTTTTTTACTATTCAATAATGAACCGTTGTAATCGGCCAAGAAAAAAAATTCTGTCTCTCCCCCTTCAAAATTTGATGTGTTACGTTATCTCGAATACTATTATCCAATAAATTAAAATTCTGTCCGTCCGCCGTACGCTGAACGCCGTAAAACTTTTCTGAAGAAACCATAGCAGAAAAATTCTTGAAATTTTCACCAAAAATCACGTTTGGTCTGACAAAGGCTCAATTCTTTCACCTAAACGCTTCCTCAATAGAAATCGTATTTTTCGACTTGATTTGATTTTCAACTTTGCCTTGCACACCGCGTAGTTCCACGTTATGCGTTTTTTTCGCGGGTATCTTCTACTGGCTTCTAAAATCAATATGTTTGCACACTAGAGGTTTTTAATTGTTTGTTACGATGAGTGACGAATAACGAGTTTCTTGATTTTGAAATTGGTTATACCTGTTACCGACTCAAACACGAGAGTGCTGTTTGATCTACGCACACCACTGGTTTAAGTCTTCCTCTCTTCCTTTTTTTTTGACTCCGTAAACCAGGACAGGCAAGACGATGAAATTGCGCCTGTTGTCGTCTACTTCCTTACCTGTCCACATCTCGACGCAGCATACGACTGGCAGCTTGATAATATACATTGAAAGTAATCTCTCTTCTCTCCTATGGATTATCGCGAGCCAAAATCGAAATCATATCTGAGCAACGCCATCCAACCCTTGCACCGTATTCCGATCACTTGCACTTGTGCACTTTTCCGTCACCTGATTCGACCGGCTCAGGCATTGTCCTCAGGCGTTGATTCGATTCAGGCCAACTGGCACGAGATCGACGTGGATTTCTCAGTCCGCTGAACATCATATTCGAACAATAAAACTAAAAGCACCGACGGAGGGGTTAAGCCAAGAGATAAGAAGAGAAGGTCAGTGGCGCGTTTATTAAACCAAAATGTTCGTTCAAGCTTGGAAACTTCTCTGGTAACATGGGATGTCCATTAGGCGTTGTCGAGAATGGGGTGTCTTCTTGTGACTAAATAGGGGATATTGAGCAACACACACGTATCCAACTCAACAATTACTTGTCATCGCACACTCACATTCTCATTGTTTCATATTAGAACCCTTGTGGGTCACACCAGTGCACATGGTGCCATTTCGCTACGCTTGTTCACGCATGATATCACGATAATTTTTAACAGACTTGTTACTTTACAAGCTGAATCCGCACTTGAGTTGGAACGATTATTTACAACAGTCTTGTCACATTCTCTGATTGGGGTTTCCCGTTAATGGTATCTAGATCAATTGCGGACGCGTCGATTTCGAATGACACCTGCTCTAGTTTCAACGGTAACGTTCTTCCAACTAATTTGTAACCTTGGGAACGAAGTGTTGTATCTCAATGCTTTCCGAGTCCACTTTAATTTCCGTGATTAAAAATTATTACAGACCTTTTCGACAGAAGACCTGCGTTTCGGTGTATTTTACCAATAAACCAATTTAATGGGCCAAGAAAAAAAAACCACCTCAAAATTTGATTTTCAAGGCTTGTAGAATCCGATTATCCAATTTTTAAAAAATGTACCCGTCCTCCGTCAACACTTTGCTGAAAAAACTATAATACCTAAATTCTAGAAAATGTCACCAAAAATCATCCTTGGTCTGATAGTGGATCAATTCTTCAGCCAAAATGCTCCCTCAATTTTAAGAGTATTTTTGGCAGTTTTAAGAGGGAGAAAATTCCTATTTCAAAGGATTTTTGAACAAAGGATGTGAGGTTGGTTCAGTATTTAAGATTGAGTGAGACCACAACCGAGTCAATAGCTTTAATTGTTTTCTAGTTATTGCAGCGTTTGTGTGGCATATTCGAGATTTCGAGTAAAGGGCCATGATGGCATAACTCAAGATTTTCTAGATATATAAAAATTGAGCTATACTCTTGGAAGAATTATTAAAATGCTTTTAAACTGTATCGTTTGGCGAGTAGTTTTAACTGTAGATAATTAACAAATAGTCAAATTACGATAGTCGCTGACGAGTTTTCTATTAAAGTTACCAATCTAAAAGTTATGTAGAAACGTACACAAATGTTCGAAATAGTTACTATCACAAATTAATGGTTTTCTTAAATCATAATTGAAGAAAAATAAAAAAAATGTTTTTTCATGGTTTAGTGGTGTTTTGAGGGGTAGATAAACTAGTAGACTGATTCTCCGTATTCATATTTTGGCCTGGTCGAGCACCATCGTCCCTTCTGTAAAACGAAATGGTTTTATATCGCCCTGAGAAAACCGACGATATTCGTTTTGTAAATTTGGCTACTTTCAAATCATCAAAACAAACTTTTTTTCAAAAAATACTGGAGGTTTTCAAGTATACATAAATTTAACTTTCTTCGATTTTAACGCGTCCCCTAGCAACAATATAAATTGTTTTAAATAAATTATGATAAAAATAGAAACCAGCTTCGTTTCTATTAACATTTTTGTGCCACGTGAGTCAAGATTGTAGCGATTTTGCTACCAGAAATAGATTTAATGGCTCTAACGTTCCCAGAACAGGTCTGGCACGTCAGCGATGTCCTTTACAAGTTGTCGAATTTCGACCTGTCGTTCCTCGTGCATTGAGAGGTGATTCATTCATTATTATTCGACACAGCAGGCAGCTGTTCCCTTTTTCCCATCTGCCCGAACATGTTTGAACCTGTTCAAGGACTATCTCGGCCAATCCGTTTTGCGTGAGCGTTTCCCTTCTTATGCGAACATTCAACCATGCGTCTTTATAGTTTCACACGCAAATTGATGAGAATTTTGACTGATTATGGTGCTCGAATCAGATGTCAACGAACAGGCTTTTTAATCAGCCGCGGCTAAATATTGCCTTCATTGCCTTCCTTATCATGGATCATCAAATTCATAATGGGAATTGCATCATACTGCAATGACGTCATCTAAACATGAAAATCAATTTTTTCGCCGAGATGTGAACCGTTTAATACAAGACGTTTATCAACTCAATGAGTTGAGGCAAAGGCTTGAGCCTCAACGGATTTGATCAGATCTACTAATAAATGTTAATTTGATATTCAACATACATACATAAAAATTGATTTTTATAGCAAAAATCTTCACTCGTAATTTTTTTTTCTTTAAATTTCACATAATTTGCCAAGATTATTGAACTGGGTCAGCAATATTCTCCTACGAATTCGCGTTTAAATAATTTTTCCTGTAATTCGGTTAAGCGAATTGTTTCTTAATTCAGAGCCTCGAAACGATTGCGCAAGGAAAAATCGAATGAGCCTCTATTTCGCAACCAATTTATTCTCAATCAGTAGAAAATCTTTTATTATTTTATTTTTCTAAATAGAAAGTTGACAAATCTCATTTCGATCCCAACATAAAACATCTTGTTGTCCATTGACCCAAACCAATTGCCTTTCACCTGAAAATGACTCCGATTCCGCAGAAGACGTCACGAACCTCCGCTGGAATCTATAAAATGGTGAGCGAGTTTCGGATGAAAATCATGTAGACAAAAACCCAAAAATTGAAACCGTTCCGATATTTTATTAAATATAAAAACCTTTACATCTCTCAATCAGATACATAAACAGTAGAATATTACACAATATTTCTTGTAAAAAAATCAACATTTTGACAAAAATGTTGTAAAAATCTGTACAGGTGAAAGACATTTGGGTAGTGAGGGTCTGTGGGTCAGCAATCAAGAAGACACCTACAAAATATAGTACTAAACATTGAAAAACCTAGCCAACTTAAACTTATTTCGAAAGAACATCGTGTCAACGGAACATATCGACGGTTTTTTAAATACTAAGCCAATCGCCATTCTCTTGTGACATTTTGAAGTTTTAAACTACAATCGAACACAAACCAACACAGTTTACGGAATGAAAGACATGCTGAATTGAGACCATCGAGGCTGGCACTTGATTTGGGTAGACGAATTTTTCTGGACATGAATGTGATCACGATCGGATTTAGGCCTTTTTCTCAAAATTGTCAAGAGCTAAGATTCCTTAGCGGCAAACGTCCGTACAAAAATCACTAGGTTTTGTATAGGGGAGTCGAAGACCATCTCGTTTTTATTTACGCTCACAGAGCACAATAATTTTAACGCTGAAAATGACGCATTAAAAACTGCCAGAGCGAAGGTAATAATGAAAAAAAAAAGAATTTTATAAAAATTAATTCGTTCGAAAAGGCACGGTGCGAGGAAAATTCCCTCCAAAGAGAAAAAATTTCATATTGGTCTGAAAACGTTTAATGTTAGTATGAAAATCTCGCAAGGAACACGGAATGAAAAACATATTTGAGCGTAAAAAATTACTGTAATAACAACCAATTTTACAGAAGCGGAAAAATAATTTTGTGCAGTGTGAGCGATAAAATGGAGCAAGTTTCGTCCTTCAGTACTTTTCGCGCGAAGGCTCGCAATTTCTAGCAACACTATAGTCTTATCGCTAATCGGTGTTGACTAGCGCATTTCGAATATATGAATACTATGAACTAAGCGACTATAACTATTCAATAATTATAAAGATAGAGTGGCCGCGGCAAAAACGCGGACTCTATGAGATCAATAGGCAGGAATTCACCAGCTCGATAATATTTCACGAGCGGGCAAAATCACAGAATGCTTTGATGTGCGTGGTCCGTACTTGAGAAATAAATAATTGAAAATATTCGGAGTAAAGCTAGATATTTTTCGGGAGAGAATGAATGTAATTAAAACAAATGGCCGGTCGTTATTTTCAGGTTCAGCCGAATACCAGCGTACGTGAAAAAATCTATTGAAATCGAATTTAATACGGTCCACTGTCATTCCCTAGGCTCATTTAATCGTTACACCAAGGCCGAACAAATAAAGCGTTCGTATTTACATGCACACAAATAGGAATTCAATTACCCACACAATATTGATGTACAAAAAAAAAAAAAAAAAAAAAAATACACGGACGAAAAATCAACATAATTTCATTAATATTTACAATCAATTTTCACAGTCACGGATTTCGACTAAGATATACGTGATTTCTTCTAGATCACACCTAAAAAATTATTTCCATTCGACAAGAAAACTGAACAATTATTTTTTATTATAAAAATTATCGAATTTTTTTTTCTCTGCTGCAACTTTTTCGAATTTCCAGCCTATGTACACTGGTAGATACGTTGAGCGATATTACAACAACTAATCTACCATTTTGGAGATCATTTGAAAACTATAGTGAGCATTTCTCGGTCATCGCTGACGGTGAGGAATCTCTCGCAAGGAAACTAGAAATTAAAAAATTAAAAAAGAAAAAAAATGAGCTTAACAAACGAAACTGTACAGGGAAATGATTTGAAAGACTTTTTGGCCAAAAACTTGACTATAATACATTAACGATTTGAGATCTTCCTTATGATCAAGTCACTCTTTGGGAATTTTAATAATAAAAAACACTTAACCGCTAAAGAAAATTACAAAACGGCCACTATACAACGCAAATTTTTCATCGAGTCGTTATAAAAATACGCGAAAGCCGACGAAATATTTCCGAAAGTTTCCCTGACGGTTCGACTGATGATTCAGTCAACGGTTGGTACGACTGGGAAACACCAGTTCACCTGTGTTTGGTGAGCAGCCTCCATCCGACCAAAATGATCACAGTCGTCCAAATTGTGCCAGAAAGAGGCGCAGGCACTAGTAACGA
This sequence comes from Tupiocoris notatus, assembly GCA_037159825.1. Taxonomy (NCBI): domain Eukaryota; kingdom Metazoa; phylum Arthropoda; class Insecta; order Hemiptera; family Miridae; genus Tupiocoris; species Tupiocoris notatus. Next base: position 6,174 of record JASJUZ010000793.1, read on the forward strand.
GAATAAGCTCGATGCTTTGATTTCGTTTCGTCTCTTCGTCGTACGGTTTTGGCCGTTCTGCGAACACAAGAAATACCGAATTTTTATTGTATTTTATTGAAGACGGAGATTTCTATTATTTTAGGAAGCGAGATTTCATCGCAGAATACAAGCTGTAAATGTTAATGGGCACAAGTTGGGCGATGAAAGTGGAAGAGCAACTTTCATCAGTGATCAGAAATTATATTATTTAAGGCTTGCAATTCCAAAGAGGGCAAGAGTTTCGAAAAAACGGAATGTTTTCTCAGAACAAGATTAACGAACAAAATTGACGGAAGAAAATGGATCGTCTACTTCGACCTGATCGTTTCGATGCAAAGCCAAACGCTAACAGAGCTGTCAGAGTCTTGGAAAAATTGGTATGATACTTTCGTAAACTTTTTGGGAACCATCGAAAACATCAAGGAAACTCAAAAGCTGCAATTGTTGACTAAATATGTTTCGCCAAGCATTTATGAATACATAAGTGAGTCGAATCTTACAAAAATGCTGTAAAAGTGCTTCAAGAACTGTATGTCAAACCTAAAATACAATTTTTGGACGTAATTAATAAGCAACTCTGGTACAACAATCGGGCGAAAGTGTAAATGAATATTTATTGATTTTGAAGGAGTTGAGGAGCAAGCAGACTAACAATGAAAACTCACCAGAAAATGAAATCAACGAAACAACATTATGCTTCATCAGACACATCATAGACGCAAACAAGTACATCCAGACAACATCAAGAATATTCTCAAAACAAAGAGCGAACTTCAACAAATACTACTGGAAGATCTACACGGGAAAGAAGACCTCCAGGAATTTAGCATGAAGCAATTTAGATTGAACTGCAATTTAGATTGAACTGGAATTCCGCAGGAGGGGCGAATCACAAGTCAACGAAAATGATCAGGAAAAAATCGGAAATTTTTAACACGAGATGATTTCCCGCAGTCTGAAGCACGCTCTATTAGCACAAACGTCTCACTAGCACTCGGTCATCGATGCAGATTTGAGGAAATTCAATGTAGCCAATTACGGAAGTCGTCGGGCGAGTTCGAATATTGAGTTATCTGAATCGTACTACCAGAACTGGGAACCGGTAAATTGGCGGAATCCCGATAATTACCACTATACATCGGAAAGTTTAGAAAAAAGTCAACTTCAAGGTTATTGATAAGCAGTGCGGTAGCAGAGGTAGAAATCCGAGGACGTTAAGATAATGAGTTCGCATAAGCTACGGGTTTCGTTTCGACTAAAGCGCCGATTTCCTGGTGCGATAACTGGCAAACATTCTTGAGTAATTTGACAAAAACCGAAACTCCGCAATACCTCGCTATTAAAATGTTTTGCGGTATTTTGGGGATTTGAAGAGAGGAAATTGCCGACTGAGCGGAGTGCGACGTCTAAAATGCTGGGAAAGCAGAAAAATTCAAAGAAGATTCTAGTAATCGAAAGCTTTAGAGGCCTGAAATGTACACGGCCGACCATAATGCGAGTTTCATTGAAATGGAGATCGAGCAAAACAAAGGCGGATGCTCCATTTCTGGCGAAACTGGTCCTTAATTGATAAACCCATGGCCTCTATTTTTATACGTTGTGATTCATGTGAAACAACGCAAAGATACCAGGCACTGGAATTTCTAAGGGTCAGTTCACACTTAAAAGAAGAGCTCTTATTATGGACTCGTTATTTCTGTCTTGCGTTTATTCTGAAACCTATGAGTAAGCCATGTCGAACAAAATCTGAACCAAACGGAGAACAATTGCAGGCTGTGTTGTCTACGTTAATATAATTATCAATCAACTGTCTACTCTCCACTAGCATTAAAAATAGATTAAAATATGAGCTTACCCGCGAGAAAAATGTGATTTCTTCAGCAATCTGTCGCAATTCAACACCGACGTTGAGCCAATTCGGTGCAGGCGTCTGGACAACTTGACGATTACTCACGTCATCGTATGGTGTCGAATGGCGCAGAAGAGCACGATTTTGTCGTCTCGTGGGAGCAACAATTGCTTTCTCTTGGCGCCGTCGTCTTCGCCGTTGCTGGTGCGCTTTTCGGACGAGCGGGAGCGAATCGACGACAACATCGGGCAGTCTGTCGACACTGGAGAGCGGCTCTGGAAGGGGATTCGTCGGCACGAGTTGAGTCGATTGGACTGGAGTTGTAACGGTTGGTACCGTTGGTGGAAAATTTTGGTTAATGTCGAACTGCGGTTGAGAGACTCCACTGCCACTGCCGACAAGGTTTGGGCCTCGATCTACAACAAAAAAGGACGGTATTTTATGTAGATACGATTGTTATCGGTTAAACAAATGAATTGCAAAGAAAAAGCATCCGATGTTCAGGAGTTGTCAAGAGCACCAGAGAACAATATTTTGGTTTATTATCTATAATAGGGGTATTCATGGTCGGTGTCGAGAGATCGAGATGTCGAGAAATCGAGAAGTCGAGAACCGCGCGTACCATGAAGATCCTCCCAGTGAAGCCCGTGTCGAGATCGAGAAATGGACTCATCTATTAAGGCCTCCATGGCCGAATACAAACCAATTGAATTTGGTTTCTGCTATTCGGTGACAATTCCATCCGTTTTTGGTAACACAACTCATGAACATCACGAACGATAAAAATAAAATAACGGATAAAAATCGGAACCTGAAGAAAGATTTGTCGAATAGCCGTCGTTTCGCGTTGTTGTTTACATCGACATTTGGCGGGAACGCCGAATCCGAAAGAATTTAGTTTTTGCCTGTTAGGTGACAATTTCCATTCATTTTTGGTAACACAAAACTCACGAACGCGAAATAACGGATAAAAATCGGAATCTGAGGAAAGATTTATCGAATAGCCGTCGCTTCGCGTTGTTGTTTACATCGAATTTGGCGGGAACGCCGAATCTCGACTTCTCGACGGATTTCTCGACGCTTTTTTGGATCGAATTCGATTTCTCGATCGAGATGTGAAATGGCGTACTGCGCATGTCCGGTCGAGAAAATTTCCATGGCAACCTTATCAATCTCGACTTTCTCGACGTCTCGACACCGACCATGAATACCCCTATTAAACCATTGCAATCGCCAAAGAAAAAATTTTTCTGACTCAAAATTTGATGTTTTACGTTTCAAGGCATGTAGAATCCGAATATCCAATAAACAAAAATTCTGTCCGTCCGCCGTACGCCCTACGCCGTTAGCACTTTTCCGGCCAAACTATAATAGCTACATTCTTGAAATTTCCATCAAAAGTCAATCTCGGTCCTCCGACGGCCCAATTCTCGAACCATATTGCTAGCTCAATTTTCAGGGTATTTTTGGGGGGTTTTGAGGGGGAGAAAATTCATATTTTTCAAGGTTTTCCAGAAAAATGTGTATTTGGTATCAATTTCTACAGAATTTTGGACGCTTAACCGAATGAGACCATCGTGGGGTCGATAGCTTTATTGGTTTTCGAGTTATCGCAGCTTTTGTGTCGAATTTGGGAGATTTTCAGAAATTTGTCATGAGGGTATAACACAACATAACAGAAAGCTATAAAAGTCTTTCTATACTCATTGGAATGGTCGACAAACATGCTCTCCCGCTGTACAGAAGGGCAAAAAATTTAGCTTTTAATTAAGAAATGAAGAAAAATAAAAATGATTAAAATTACAATAGTCGCTACGGAGTTTTCCCTTATAGTTACCAATCTGTTTTTCGGTTGGAACGTTCACACATGTTCGAAATAATTAAAATCACAAATAGATAATCTTCTTAAATCATTATTGAAGCGAAGGGATAATAAACCACTGTACTTGCAAACCACTGTACTGTATTTGCAGCGTTTTCAGGGTATTGTACCATCAGGTACGAAATTGAATTTCGGTTTATGAAACTGGCATAGAAACGTGTCTGTAAGGGAGCATATTTTTTGGAATACAGTCCACTCCTGGTGAACGTGTATTTAATAGATCACCCAGTAAATGATCTCATTAATGACGTGTGATGACATGCGAGTCGTTGGGAAGCAAACTGCACCGCAATAACGGAGTATTATTCAGGAGCGAGATAATTTTTTGTTCTCACTGAAAAGTGGAACAAGCAGAAAAACGAGTGGAACACGTATTCTTCTAGTCTTTGTCATCGGAGGGTGAATTATTGCTAAGGTCCGCGTCATAACTTTCAGTTTTGGTCCCCTTACCAGTAGAATCAGGAGAGCAGCTAAGAAAACAGGTGTTGAGGGGTTGAGACGAGGAAAAAATCCATTGAGGTAAACTGCAAGATCAACCGGGTTTCAGATGAAGTTTTTGTTGCCTCGGGGGTCACAGCCAAAGTGAACAAAGGGGCATTTCTAAGGCCCCGTGCACAGGTGCAAGCTTTTTCAGAAGATATAGTAAACAAATCCAGGTACAGACTGCGGATGGTTTTTTCTGTAATTTTTTCACCCTCGTCTGCACAAGACGAAGGTTGAAGGGGAGTGTGTTGTAATAATCCCGCCTGTTTGTGTGCGTACGACCGTTCGTGCTACCAGACACGAACCAGGGCATTAGAGGGTGGAACTTCTTTCCGTGGAACCCGTTGAAGAACTAAACTAATCCGTGGGCATCTCAATTGATTATGATTTCAGGAGCTGCTCATTTGATAAAACATGCAAATGTTTTAAACTGTCAATAGATAATTCTCGATATTGCTTACGGGGAAAGATTGGATTTATTGATTGAATATGCCAGTTCTCGTGTTAGATTTTTTTCACGTACGCGAGCGTCTATTTGTATCACATGTAACCTTGTAATACAAGTCCACGACATGTTCGCATCTTGTCTCGATGCATTGCGCGTTGCGCCAGGCCGGCTGCCAGGTGCACAAGATTGCGACACGGACCTTGAGCAGCCACCTCCTTCCTCCGACACCTCCTCCTTGCAACCCGGAAATGCAACTGCAGGACCGGTGCGTCGCAAGCTAGAAATGACGTAACTCGACCACCGGGAGATCAGCTGCTACTTACTACGGCTCTGCGTTTTACGAGTAATGCATGTCCTTGGTCGAGTTCTCGAACAGTCGTATTGGCAAGACTCGTACAGCACGCCGTCACATCGCGTGGAACGTGATTTATAACGCGGTTTATCATCCGCTGGATATAGCTAAATTAGATTGAAACCGCAATAGTAACCAGTGTCGTCTGTTTAGTTGCTTTACGAGCGAAAATATTTTATTGAACAACTACGTACCTTCTACTGTCCCTTATTGAGAGTAGTTCCTACTATTCCTCCAGTCTACAACAATTTTTGGTATATTATCCAATAATAAACCATTGTAATCGCTCAAGAGAAAAAAAATTCTAACCCCCCCCTCAAATTTGATGTTTTACGTTTCAAAGCATGTTTTTTAATTTAAATATACGCTAGTCATGAAAAAGAATTCTCGTTGAGTCGCCAACAAGAGTAGATGGCAGGGGAGTTGATCAGCTAAATTGACCGCAGATCGGATGTAAGAATTTATTATCATCATTAAATACAATCCTTCTACACCCATAAATATCTTTATTTCAGAACGATACCTTACTGTAAATCGAATATTTAGTGATTCGGTACTAGAAAATGACTGCGTGTTTATTATCGAGATGGCCAACACATTTTTATTATTGACTTATCATCATTATTTAGCTATACAATTCATCAGATCGTCGTCGTATCGAATATTATTAATTTAATTATTATTGTTCTAAACCCTGATTTGAGAGTTTTATTCAAATCTGTGTACCCCTTTTTAAACTTATGACAAAACTGAAAGACGGCCATTGTTTGGAAAATCCCAAAGTTATGATGATCATGAAATTAATTGTATAATCGGAATTGACAGTTTGATAATATTGATATAATTATATAATATCAATACAATTATATAATATTACAATTATGATCAAAACAATTATATTATATTATTGCAATTATGATCAAAATAACCGAATTTGACCGGCAAAAAAATTATCTGTTTAGCACACTCGGTGGTTCGAAAACGATCATCAGACATTGACCGATTAGACTATTATAAATGTATGCTCACAAAAATAACATCCGAAAATGGAAGGAAGAATTTGGTTTGCGTGGCGCGAGCTGGCGAGACCGAGGCCTCGATGACTCAACAAGTGTTTCCCTCTTATTCACTCAAACCCGGATTCGTTTTTCAAGTCGGTTGTGTTTTTACTTGACCCATTTCGGAGACAGAATTCACTAAATGGCATGATGTGAGCAAGTGTTTTGACGAATGTTTGGTCGACAAAAGACGCGGTGCCGGATGATTTTATTTAAACACCTAATCTAAATTGATTAAAAAATAAAACATTGTCTTGATACGTCAATATGATTTTAACTATAAACTTTATCGGACCGTTAATCTCAACTAATGTTGAAAAAAAAAAAAAAAAAAAACACATTGATGGAAATTCAATTTATTTTACTAAATGCTTAAAAAATAATTTAAACCATGTATCAGCCTCCCATTCTATCGAATTCAAGCTTTCAACGATTTTTTATAAAGGAATGAATCATAAATAATAGTCAAAAATGAAGTAAAACATTTCAGATTGACTACGACCGTCAACAAGTTGCGACATAACAACAAGTTGAATGACCTCCTTGATTTTTCGCAAGTTGCGAAATTCATCCAAGTATATAAATTAGGCAAGTATAAGCAGGTAATTTACCAAACGAAAAATATCTATAATTATTGTTATTACATTTGTATTCATTTCTACATTTATAAGTCAATTATTTTTTAACGGAAAATTGCACGTAACTTAGAGTTTTAAAAAGGAAATGGAAAAAATATCTACTAAAAAGAATAGTAATAGTTGAGCTGTTATGATCGCGTATCGATTTCAAAATTTTCAAACCTCACTATTTTTAAAGAGGAAAACGGTTCTGCTGGAGTCGTAGAAAAAATTTGCAACAGTTTATTTAGGGGGAAAAAATAACCTATAGCATTATCTACTAAGTAATAAACTTTTAGAAAGCACCGATTGACGGCTGATCAATTTCTCTCAAAAATTTCCCCACTCTTTTTCCAGTAACAGTAGATATTTACTGTTTTGGATTGAAAGGGAGAGCGTCGAAGATCAATGAATAATTATATAGACTAGCTAGGTACCTACTTTATTAATTTTTAAAACATAAATGTTTATTTATTAATCTTTGAGCAACGGCTCACGAAAAAATAATTGACTCAAGGTGAAATCATATTTTCCCCATACAGCAAAAAATGTCAAATCGACCGATTTCGCTTATCATAATATATCCAAATTAAATTGAACAATGCTACGCACAAATACAGAAAAAAAGAACATTTTTAATCCATTTATCTTGCGGTTATCTTGCATCATTTGATTTTCGATTACACTTCTTAAAGAAATCAATGTTAAACTTTGGTAATTTATTTTGCAAGAACATCTGGTAAAAATCGAACCTCCTTTGGTATGGAAAGTTGAATTGCAATATTTAAAAATTTGCTCACCTCTCAATATTGTCCTTTGTCGAAGGATGATCTCGCGAAGAAGGTCGTACAAATCGAGCAAAAGTTGATCGATCCTTCTGTACGTGTCTTCGGTTTCTTCGTCCGTCGGTAAATTGAACGGAATCGCCATAGCGCAATTTTCTTCAAAATTTTCGCTTTTCAATAGTCCGTGTTTTGAAAAAAAATGTTTATCCCTATCACACTACGGCCACTGGTTAAACAATTAACACCGATTTTCTGTCGGGAAAAAATCGATCGTGAATTCGCGAAGTCGACGCACTTTCGGTGACGTGAGTACGCGCGGTTTTTGCCAGTCGCCGGGTCTAAAGGGCGTCGTGATACTACTGAACCTGTCAGTTGAGCGGACGGACCACTTCTGAACGTACGACTGAGCGGTTTGTCGTGAGCTGAGCTTCGAAACGACAACGAAGGGGAACGAGGTGGATCTTGTGGAGGGGTACACACGCTACGATGCCCCTCCTTGTGGCTACCGTGCTACGCAGTCACGTGACCTCACGACTTCCTCACCTTCCAATACGCTTCTCCCTTCAACCCTGTGGAACTGCTATTGGCGAAGGTACTGACCGACGATCCCAGCGGCAATAGGGCGAACCAGAGCTCGGATGATAACTCGTGATGCTACCTAAGCCCAAACCTAAGATATAGGTAGTAGTGGCCCAAAATTAGGTAGGTCTGAAATATATCGATGTTTCCAGCTTTTCAGATACAGTAGAAATAAGACAAGCATGATGGTCAAGTGTAAAGGAGTATTAAAATACGTGTATTACAATAGTATATAATATAAGTATATAATATAAGCATTAAATAAGTAAATAATAGAAGCATATATATAATAATATGATAGTATAATGTACATGCATGTACATAATAATATAATGTAATAATATTACATGAGGGAGTATTATTTTTAATTACAATACGCAGTCAACGTTGCCACCTATTAGCGATTTGAGGTCTGCACTACTACGCCTATGGGTTCGTTGGTACTAAAGCAGTGTTCACAGGCCTCCGTCAAAAGCGTTTAGCGTCATTGCGTTCTGCATTTTGATTGACTACCTGACGCGGGAATGCTGTCATCTGTCAATCGGAAGGCCGAACGCAATGACGCTAAACGCATTCGACGGAGGCCGGTGAACCCCGCTAATTGTGGCCGCCCGCCTTTTTTCGTGTCCGCTAATAGAACTTATGGCTGGTTAATTATTCCTTTAACTTGCTGATGGAAAAAAACCTGAGAATACTGCGCGTATACAAAAATCGAATTAAGCAACATTTGAATCGAGCCAGCACGTTTTGAAAATCACTATCAAACTCGATTAGTTATAGACGAAGGTTTGAGACAATTTGTTATTTATTGATAAAAGACGCTTGTTTAGGAATTGTTCTTAAGTACAGGTGGAGTAATTGGAAGCAGATAAGAATTAGGCAACGAAACAAAAACACAAATGATTCGGAATGACCGGAACAAATTTTGTTTTGAGTAATTTTTTAAATAGGAAAAATACTGACACACTTCCTGATGCGACTGCGACTAACTAGGCTCTCCGCAGTACGGGGAAAAGTTATAAAAATTACGAAAACGTTCAGTATACCCCTTACGCTCATCCATACATAGCCGTAATAAAGTCGCGATCTATAAATAGCTAATCACCATTGAGCTTCATGTACCAACCTGCAATCAGCAACTAGAGCTAATGGTAATTTGCTGATGAAGTAATACGGTAAAAATGGTTTGCCATCGCCTGTAATTTACAAACTGTAAAGTCCGATATTACTAGGCATGGTGTTGATCTTGATATCCAATTTAAAACCGATGAAGATGAACTAATTCCAACATAGCGCTGAAGTCGTAAATCAGGTATAACTAGTAAACCAGTGGTGTGCATGGATCACACAGTACTTCCATGTTTGAGTCGGGATAAGTAATTAAGCAAACCAATTAATATTCTTCTTGGTTGAGTCGTCGCATCTCTCATTGTACTGGGTTGGTGAGAGGGAGAAGAACGAGGCGACATATTCTCCGATTTTTTATTTTCTGGCCGAGTACTTTCGCCCCTTCGGGCATCCTCAGGGCGATCTAAATGTGCCAATTTAGTACATCGTTAGTGAATTGTTATCATGGAGGTACAAGGTTGCATTAGAGTCGAACTGTTTTAATATAATCAACTATTTGTTACTTACGTGTGTAGATGCTAACAATGTTTTAATAACGCGGAAGTACGGTATGTGACCATAAAACGATAAAACTAATCGTAACGATAAAAATCTATCGTCGTTCACCCGCCAAAGAAAACATTTCATGACCTTAAACATTCAAATAAAATATATTTTGGGGAACGGGAGTATTTCTAATACAAAAAATGACTGGATATCACGGATGTACGGTATGTGACCCTAGCGATGAAGATCAGGCTTCATTCACTCGCCATTATAAACATTAGAGACCTCTGGGTCAAATATAAAATATAGATTTTCGTAGCCTGCAAAAATCATACCAGCGAAAAAACGGCTTGCGCCGGAAGTACTATTTGTGGTCCGAACTATAAAAGAAAAAGAAGTATTGCGAATGTGGTTTAAGTTGGTCATATTTATATCAAAGAGATAAACGACTAACGTTGGGGATGGATGGTAATCGAGAAATCCAACTCGTTTTGCTGAGCTTGGAGAGTGATAAGGAGTATAATTGCAGATCGTGGAGGTTCAAGTTTTCCCCGATCTTGTTATTTCTACTTCTTGGATATTCTTCACAAAACAAATGTATGATCTTAGGCCGATATATTATTTATTACTACCGTTATCAGGAGCATTTCATTTTTTTTTTTAATTTATGATAAACGTTGTAGGTATGTCATTAAAGAACTTGCTTAATTTTTTTCTCACACAGTAATTACTATGCGTATTTAATTTAAGTAACTAACCTCCGATGAGGCATGGTGAAAATTGATCTAGTCTTGATGAAATACATTTTTCCCACCTTTTCATTTTTTTAGGTGGGAAGTTTTGTAGGTGAAACTGTGAAATAAATTGTCACATATTATCCTATCCCTCCAACGGTGGATTTTCGTACCTTACGCTATTCAAGTCAATCCTTATTTTATCCTGGTTCGTGCTACGGAGTCTCCTCCATCGAAAGGATACCCACGCACAGAAAACGCCAAGCGAAGTTGCCACAGCTAGAACCAGTTACTCGATCAAGTCCCTGACTCAACCTGCGCATGCGCGCAGAATCTGTTCCGTTCGAGTCGAATCGACCGTTTGTCAAAGTTCAAGCAACCTACACCTTTCCCGCCAATGAGCAGGATACGAATTGAGGGTCAGGATCAACGGCCTAACGGATCAAAGATCTACCTATAAAATCAAGTCTCCAACAATATTTTAAAATTGCAAAAACAATATTGTATTGAAGACGATGATAGCGTTGAATTGCGAAACAATGGACCAGTTATGAATTAGTTTATATTCGTAGGAAACAAAAATAATTTTCTATAAAAAATAATTTTTGAATTGAAACAAGAAGAAAAAGTTTATCAAACAATATTTGTATAAAAGGAAACTGCATATAAAATAGGATTGAAACAATATAAAATGTATAAATAAATTATATTTTAAAAACCATGTAAATAAATAATAATCATAACTAATATTAGATTTAAAAAATAATTGACTATTAAAAATAATTGTTTTTATTGAAACAAGATGGGGTAAAATTATAATACATTTCTGTGCAATAGTAATTATTGTAGTAACGTTGAGATATTATACTGCGCCCTTGGGGGAATATGATTGCCCCGACTTCCCACTTCCAAACTCCTATCATCTTTTCCATTATCTTTACATCTCTCTTCCGTTTTTTATAAAATCTGTTATCTGTTTCAACATTCGCGTCTCGCGGTTCTTCTTAATGAATTATTCTACCTTTAGCTAACATTATGAAAAGCAGAAAAAAAAACATGCTCAAAACGTTGTCCGGATGCCTCTCCGTTCGAGTCGTTCGTTCTTGAAAAAAGCCAGTTCGTGTTCTATGTTCCTAGGAAACAAATGCTTCCTCAATATCCGATAATACCCTAACATTCGAGTTTAAGACGGGA
>JASJUZ010000794.1:0-15258 GCA_037159825.1 Tupiocoris notatus
CTGAGGGCCCCACGAAATACTTCAAAATTAGCGAAAAAACTGTGATCGAATAAAAGGACCGAAACGGTACACCAGGAGGGCACCTATTTAATGGTACGAAAATTCGATTTTACATCGAACAAAAGTTACATATTACGAAGAAGAAAAAAAATTTTCCGCTAAAAACAATTCCGAGTCATTCAGAATGTAGTCCTTCTTCAAAATTCGAACCGATCGAGTGGGGCAGATAAATCCTCAATGTTGCAATTGTCAATACCGGATGATGGGCACTCTACAAAATTTAAGAGCGAAGGGTGACATTGGTTTATTCTGAACGAGGGAAGGAAGTTTTCTTCGAAGCACCTCGTTACCGAGTCAAATGCCTCCTGATGAGTCCAGGAAGAAGTTCTAAGGAGCTAAGAACGGGGAATTTCCTCCAATTACGGCTCTTTGAAACGAAACGATCTATTCTGTAAACAAACCAGAGCGTGCCCTTTGAGGTTTTCACTCTAATCAAGTCCTCATGACCCGTCATTCCATCTCGTTGGTCTATAAATGAACTGAGCGCCATGCAAGTCTTCGTCAAGTCCCTTACCATAATCAGAACAGGCACGCATCATTATACGAATGTTTATTTGAAGTAAAAATACAGCAATGTTTTCACAATGCTCAAATCTAAGAACGCAACCAATTTCTAGCAACACTTTTGACTCCCGTATACTCGTCGGCAGAAAATAAAATAACTTTTTAACATTCTCACCCCTTTACAATCAACGTGCCACAATTTTATCACGTACCTAAACATTGTTATAGCTAATTTAAATTAGTGACGGAAATAAATCTTTTGAGCAGCGTAAGTACTAGTTTAACCGTTCTACGTCAAGCTACGTTCTAGCTGAACAACAGGTAATTAATAATTGAGAAGATCAAAAAATATTTACAAAACCAGCAAGTTTCCGAAGGTCAAGTAATAAGCTGGTAGAAGTTAAGGACCATCGAAGCCTTGACGAATGACTCGATAGTAAGAGAAGTATTTATAACAAATCGAAATCGTTCACAAAACGTGTGGGTGGCCATATACATATCCACAGCGAAGAAACCATTTCCAAAGCGGGAGATAATGAGGCAACGAGCAAAATATAGTATTTCCGTTGCCTCGAAATTCCACGAATCCATAATTGTGACGAGCAGTGAATTAATTTCGAATGAAGCTCAACTAAAGGCAAAAATGAAGAAAAACTACCACGGTCGTTTAACGAATATATACAGAACGGGAAGCCGGTAATAAACCAAACCTGCTTCAACATTTATGACCATACTATTCGCACAGAACCGAAACATGGGATAATCCAATCATTCAATAAGATAATCAAGCTTCCAGAATTGACGTGTGCAAGAAGTTAAATGCAAAAAGAACCTGATGTTTAATTTAACCAGAAATGGCGCGAACATTTTTTTCTTTTCTATACGGCCTCGAAATAACCAAAATCGATACAAAAACTCACGATAGGTAACTAAGCGGCAGAGCTTCCCCATTGTCGAGAACCTTCAGCGATTTTAACGTGCATCCACGATTCCAATCACTCACCTGAAACAATAAATTATAATTAATGTAACAGTTCATAAGACGATCAATTAAACCACACATAGAAGCTGTTCCCAATTTCATTCCATTTACCAGACTCGCAGCAGAAAAAGTCACTTCCAGTGGAACAATCACAATTACTAAGTTGAAACATTGCTACAATTCTACAACAACCTAATTCTAGCAATGAAACTCAGAAGAGCTCTATAATTAGCTCAGCTTAAATTTGACAAAAACCAAAACAGGCCGGTATTTTTACTAAAATATTTGACGTTTTATTGACAGAACCGGCAAGATTGGAATTTGAACATCCACCGTACTCTTAGTAAATGGAAGCACTGTGATCATCCAAAAGTCAAAGTCGGAACGGAGGTGAAATTAGAAGACATTTTCATGGTACTAAACTGAGAAATACTTTCTGAAAAATTACCTGAAAAATTACCTGATCAAAATTTCTTTTCAGATTAAAATTGCTGAAATATGAATAATTCGTTGTACTGGCCGGAGACAGAAATGTTTACTCTTAAGAAATAAATTTTATGTATGAAGAAAGTTCAGATTACGGTCGTTGCATTTGTGGAGAATAACAGTTTTCAAATGTGTTCAAAGCAGTCCCACTCACGCCGTGTACTAGGTAAATCGTAAACCTGTTTGATCCTATTATCTGTATTATCATGATTACAAACCGTTCAAAATACTCTTCACTGAGAAAACCGCTGCTGCCACTCGGTGCCAGTAAACGAAAACGGATTAAGCGGATAGACGTGGAAAACCGTCGATTGAGTGGCACTCACAGCTGCTGTTTAATTGACAGGCTTAGAAATCCAGCCAAATTTTCTCTTTTCGGTTACTGTAAAATAATCCATCCGTAATTGATACGGGAAATGCCTCAAAAAGAATCATTACATTTCCAACCGTGAACTGAAATAATTTTTTCCCGTACTGAAAATTTTCATTGGGAATTTCGACAATTCCAAGCACTGAGCACTCTCACAGCCCACTCAAGTACTACTTCCGAGCACTCTCACCGCGAAGTTATAATAAAACTGTTATGCACTTGATATGAAAATGATATTATAAGAAAATTAATTTAGTAATTGTTAACGTGCCGGGTAATCCATCTCCAGTTAGCATAACCCAAAGTTGGGAGTTGATGCTAACTGGTTAAATCAAGCTGAATAGACAAGTTCCACAAGTTCCAAAAAAATTCTAAAAAATGTCGTTTCTCCAACTTCCAGCAAGAGGTAACAAGAATGCTAGCAACTACTGCCTTCCCCTTAGTTTGTCTTGATTCCGACCTTTGGTTTCCTTTTGTTTCTACCTTGTTAAATAAATTCGCGTAGACACAATATCCTATTTTCTCAACACATCTTACCTACAAAGCAAACACGATAATTAGAGCTAATAACTTTAACGAAAGGTTTTCGGATAATTTTGCGTAGCGTTGGGATAGTTTAAAAAATAAATTAAAACAGGGATTTCCTGATATAATTACGATTAACAAGAGGTCTGGAATATAATTTTGAGAGAAGATATGAAGGGCTTGAGCCATTGTCATGCGGATATCCAGTATCCTAATGAATTTTATGAATTAAATAATACCAACGGAAAAAGGGGATAAATTCAATGCGCCTGCTTTCTACCTTTATTAGCTATAATTTTCAATTACAATAAGGAGAAACGTTTGGTATAGAACGGAAGACAGAACAATAAATGGATCTATTTTGCTTAAAGGTGCACAGATACCGTCAATCTCTATTTCCCTCTTTTCCGCTCACTAAACTTCGCAAAAGTTAACGTTTCCATTTCTACGGGTTCGAGTCAGAAAAGGGCCTCACATAGCGTTGCCGTTGGTCGTGAATGTTCGGTTCATTACCCTTCACTCTTGTCCCACGCTTTTGTGCCTCGAAGCCGTTCCAACGTACGATGTACTTAGATGCATACTCAATTCAAGTTTATTGTATATTTACGCCGGGTCGGTATGGGCCGCACAACGTAGGAATCCTTCTTTGTATGGGCCACCGTCTATGGCCTACGTATACTTAGGGAAAAGGGGTTGATAGCTGCAAAGGTTGATGGTATTATATGAAATGTAGACGAAGGGTCAGTACGCTCACTGTCTTTACTGTAGCCACACACTACCGACACGCAGTACCCCTTTTACGTTGAATCTGCAAGGCGAAGTATACACATGTAACTCTTACGTATGCTGGTAAGCTTGCCGTGGAGGCTGAGGGCGGTCTTAGAAGTTTCGGCAGTCACTGGGGCGTACCGTTAGTAGGTTTAGTTGCACACAGTGGCAGAGATGCCGTGCTCTTGCCTTCAGCAACTCGGTTGTCTCCTGCTGACAAAGCCGTAAATGAAGGGAAACCCTAAAGAGTGAGCCGTATCGCTGAGAAGGCCTCTATCTCACTGGCGTCGTAGTCCTTTGTACACCACCGCACATCCGAAATTGTCCTCGAGTAATAACGTTTCAGCGTTCATCCTCCTCGGCTCGAAAATAAACTTGACCACAGATTTTGTTTCCTAAAAATGACACACTTTATTCTATTTTCTTCCGTAATAGTAATAATAAGGGGAGAAACGTGCAAGGCTGAACACTATAGTTCGGTTGAAAAAAATCGTAGTTCAAAAGTATGAAAATTGAAAAAAATTCAAAAAATATTATCAATTGTTCGAATTTGATTTATTCCACTTTAAATTCGAATTCTACGTCTAATTTCCTGTAGGAATCATCAGTTAATCAAATTTAAACACTACTGCAAGTATTTGCAACGGATTTTCAAAGTTGAAAAACGTAGGAGTGGCGTAGTATTAAACCTGGAAAAACTGATAGTTGTCGTGAAATTTCCACCGTTCTGACGTCATATTCGGATTCAGCGTTAAATTTCCTATAAGAATAGCTTTCAAAATCGCTTTAAAACGAAAATTTAATTTTTCACTATTACCGAGCTCGGAATTTCGGCCGGCGAAAAACTCGATTTACGGAAAATAATTTCTCTGGCTCTGTTTAAATTTTTTTCACCGAATTTTTTGCTATGTACGTGTGTAAGGCGTTCAAATGAAGACTCCTGCATAATAAAACAATTGATTATCATACATTTTGACCCCGAAAATCACAGTTACAGTCCCATTTTCGAGCTTTCAAAAAACCGATTTTTTTGGACACCTTGCAGATTTTTCCGAGACATAAAAAAAATCACAAAAATACATCATGGTAAGACACAACTTTCCTAAAAATTTCAGATTTTTATCTGTTTCGAGAGAGGAGTAAAAAATCGTTAACTGTTCGGTTGAAAAAAATCGCAGGGGTACCCCTTGGATTTTTCGCGAAAATTTTTTTGAAATAGATTTCGCTCAAATTCAGCATAATGATAGTCGATGATGTGTATATCAATAATATATGGTTCATTCTTTGTTTCTTTCGCACTAAATAAATGAAAAGAACGTTTTAAGTTGAAAAATGTCATGTTTTCGTGTATAGTTAGCTAATATTGTTGAATAACGCAAAAACGGTTGAAAAATGGATAGGTACATTACATTGGGAAAATGTGGGCGACTAAATTACCTATCTTTTGGTATATTCAAACATCTGAATTGACGACCTTTTGTTTGAGTTATCCACTGTGCAACTTACGAATCTTGGAAAACTTACAGTTGTTACATCTAATTCTGCTACAACGTTGCTCCAGTTGAAAAAACACAATACTTTATGATACTAAGTACGATACAAGCCCCACCACCTACATACCAAATTATAGCAATTACTAAGTACTACCCACTATAATAACAACTATAGATTCCCACTTTCCATACACAAATAATAAACTACTACTACCTACCCATACCTATTTATACCTATAATAATATGTAAGGCCCGTGAGGAGGGGCGCAGCCCCTCCGATGGGCCGACCGTGCGCGATAGTTGCAGGGGGGCGAAGCCCCCCTCTGAGAGGGTTGGGTGGCGAAGCCGCCAGGGGCGCTCAGCCCCTAGTAATAATAATAATAATAAGGGGGGAAACGTGCAAGGCTGAACACTATAGTGATCAAGGAATTATTCTTGTCTTGAGAAGGCCATGAAATCAACTCCAGAATCAAGTGTCCCGTCAAAACGTCCACATTTCCGTTTCAGAAGATGATTGAGGCTTCATTAAGACGCCATATGAACATGTCAGGGCCAAGGAAACCGTTTAAATTAATTGATTTTTAGTCTCGAAATCAAAATAGAAAATACGCACTTGAGAAATAGGGGGAAATGTTAGCGAAATTCACCTTCTGCGTTCAACTAACGGTAAAATGTCAATACTTTGTTGAAGCAAGGTTTGGGAACGGTGATCGAACGCCGACGACCCACAAGCAACCCAACGTTTCTGCAAATATTTATATCGTCACCATAGGAGTCCCATGTTTTTAAATTATCTTGGTTTATCTTCAAACGACTTCAATTGCGCTGTAGCCGGAGGGTGAAGTTACTCGGTTCGTTTCAGTATGAGCGAGCTTCGTAACTTTTCCCCGCCCATCACTTGCGAAGTAAAACAATCTTCCAGCCGATTCGAGTTTCGTGACTCAGTTCGGAATTCTCTTCAGCGCTCAACTCAATCCGATAACCTCAACAATTCACGGTCCCCTCTTAGTTGCCGCAATTCTTTTTGGGTTAGTCAACGCCGTTTTGTTGGAAACCTTTTTGCGTTGTGCCCTCTTCAAGGTTGTACTTTGACAGCATGAAGGTTTTAGAAAATTATTTCTATCCCGCGAAATATCTGGCCTCGTGTAATCAAATTGGAAACCTGAGTTGTAAACGTACGTGCTATCAGGAAACGTCTAAAGCCATTTGTCAAGATAATCTAGGTAACTAACTTCCATAACGACACTGAGCGGAAAGCTTCGTTAATTAACTAACCAACTGGATGGCAAAGTTTCGGTAGTATGAAAGCATTTAGTTTACCCGAAAGACAGCTGGTACTCTGAAGCAGGGAGCTGTTTTGGCTTTTGTTAAATCCGGACAACGAAGAGCGACCGAGTTCCCACAACGCTAAAGGGTCGGATGAAGGCGGTGGAGAGAAAGCAAAGCTAAGCAATCGCCCGGGAAGCTGATCTAAGCACCCGAGGAACGACGGACGGAACAGCGGAAACAGACGGCTAAGGTAAATGGTTTGACTGCGAACAAAGGGAGGCCCTTTGAGTGAAAACCTACGACAAGGGGATCGGATTTTGTTAACCTGAGATGCAGGCTTATTGAATCATTGAGTTCGACGCTGAAGGTCACTTCAACGAAAATTGCTTAGCTGACAGGCGTCTCGTTTTTTATACAAAAATCGCACTGTAATGAATGGATACAGTATCGTTCGTTTACGAAACTCGACCGCACGACAGAGGCAAACGATGGCCTATTACCGCCGGAAAAAATCATTGTCCAGTGAGTAGCGATACTGGCCAATGAAAGTGTCACTGACAATTGGGAGCATCAAAGCTGGTAAAAGAGCTAAAATGAGTGGAATAGCGATAAAATACACAGGTTTACAAAAAAATATTTTTTTTTAATTGTTTGGAATTTGCTAATTGATTTTTATGTATTTTTCAGCGCTGATTGCAAAAATGCAATCCATTTTTTTTCTAACACGTAAGGTTTTCTCACAAAAATGGAATTACTTTTAGGTATAATAACAAAATTTTGGCAATTTTTCACATTTTTTTTCTTAAGTTAAAGGATTTTATTTCACGTATTGTACATGTTATAAACTACATATATCTAGTACACTTACATTTCTCTTTAAGCTCATAAGTCCTTATAGTATCACCAAAATTGGGATCTCTCATCAGTTTTCCAATGTCTGGTCCGACAAAGACTCCTTCCTTTAGTTTTGCCTCGGATAAACCAGACTTAAGAAAACGTTCACAGATTTTCCGTTTTTAAAACAGAAATTTATTTGGCCGATATTACAATGACGTAGACGCGACACTCGCAAGCACTGGCGGACTAAAGGACCTCGTACAAGGGAACACGGGGTTTATATAGATATCGTGTTGACAAGTACGAGGGCTAATATGTTTACATGTTTACAATTATCTTGTTTACCAGTTATAGTTGTTTACCACTTAGAATTTTCCATAACATCTCCCCCCTGGAGAACGAAGCCCCTGCGAGTTGATCAAGCAGGAAAGTAAGTCGGCGGTGGAGGCCTGAGGTCACGAAGTTCTGTAGGAATTTGAAGTTCTGGAGGTGCTGAGGGAGTGTCCACTTCTCTTGTCGGTATACGTTGGAAGATTGAAATCGGCTTACGTAGTCGACGAAATATAAAGATAGATATAAGGAAGAGAGCTATAGTAACTATTCCCAAACTAATATATATCAGAAAAGGTAAATAGTCCTTTGAGGTTAGTTTGGGCAGGAGAGTAAAAGTATTAGTGATAGTATCATTAAATTGCGGAACTTCATCAAAGGTATAATTATGTTTCAAAGTTTTAAATATAGAAGTTTCCGAAAATTCAGTGATCTCTCCTTTATCAAAGTATTCATCGGCTTCATTTATAATTCCTTCATCATCATCTAGCTGTATAAGGCTTACGGGCCTTAATTTTATAGTTTTAAAAGTATTATTTTTTATAACAATAATAGATGGTTCATTAAACGCAATATAATAGTTTAACATAGGTATATACTTCAAAAATTGAGGTACTCTTACGGGAGTAGTTGTGCACAATTGGGTACTATTTTTTCCCACAATATTAGAAATACATTGATCCCGTACCTCATGAAGAACCTTAATATTACAATAGAAATTTATATCTAAAAACAAACATTTCTCAGACGAATATAGAGTGTTATTTTTCTTAACAATATATGTTTCTGGCGGAATAACGGTTTTAACATTCATATCTCTACCATACGGATGAGATAGGAGGAAGAACGAATTATAAGGTTTTGTAGCTAGGGGTAATTGGATAAAATAATGAACTTTATTTTGAGTAATTGAGCATTTCACCTGACTTAATTCCCAAAGGATTCCTGGATTAGTGGAAATAAAGGTTATTTTGGCATTTTGGATTAAGTTTTGGAGTTCCGAGTGCGTTAAAATTGTGGAATGTAAAGTATTGAGCTTGCAAAATTCTAAGCTTTGACTTATGTCGGCAATCTTATTTTGCATCATAATAAGATTGATTATCATAAGGATGTATGTCTGTTCCGTTTGTATATTGTTAGTTACATTTTGCGTGAGGGTAAAGTAATGATTGGCTCTTTTTGAATTACTGTTCAGTAATTTGAGGTCATTTTGAAAGGCTTGTATCATATTATGGTTTATAGAGATTGAATTCCCTAACTCTTGTTCTATTATTGTTTCTTTTCCCTCAATTTGGTCAATAATCTTATCATAGCGTTCTTTGTCGTTGGCGTCAAGGTTTCCTGTTATCCAGGAAATAGCTGTTCCGAGTCCATTGAAAATTCCTCTTTTCGTACGATGTCTATGATCGAGTAGTAGATTGTTCAGTTTGTCTTGAATGGTTTGTATTAGTCGTTCACTGTGGCTGACGTAACCAAAATGGGCAATTTTCGAGGGGATGTTCTTTAGAATTTCCTGCATAGTATGTAGTTCTCGTTCAAAATGTTCTATGTTGAGATGATGCGTATAGGTATAGTATTGGTCAAGGATAAAGGTTTCAGGTAGTTGGAGAGGAATCACTCCAGGACTATGAGTAAGGTCATGGATCACGACTGCATCCTGGTACTGGAGTAATAGAAGAAGGATGAGACCGGACACTATCATCTTCTGCACTTTCTGAAACAGAGGTAGATGATTGATAAAAATCTAAAATTGTTGATTGTTTCTGCTTAGTCCTTTTAGGGGGTTTTTTAAATTGGGAAGGGTGTGTTTTAAATCGACGTTTCCTTTTTATTGCTGTTTTCTGCTGTGGATCATATATTACCTTAGTGTAACGGGGTTGACTTTTTTGTCTGTCCGGAACGCGGAGAAATTGTTTGCCTACTGGAATTTCTACTGGTGTCCGTTTTTGATTTAGTTTTTCTGTACGTTTTTCTTTTTCTTTGGTTACCAGTTGTCGGACAGCATTTTGCATCTCCTCTCTTTCCTTTTGAAACTGATTGGTTCTCTCTTCAATAATTAATCGTTGCCTTTCTTCCTCAAGGGATGGTCTATTACTGATTCCGAAGAGCACTTCGTTTGGACTTAATTTTGTTAAAGTAGAGGGAGTATTATTGTAGGCTGTGGTAGCTATTTGTATAATTTTAGTTGATGAGTACGAGGGATTTCTTAGTTTAATGGTATTTCCCAGTTCTCGTATAGTGGAATGAGCTCGATTAATAAGTCCTAATGAATTATGATAGTTAGGAGTTGTTAAATGAAGAGTGATTTCCTGGGATTGCAAAAAGCTTTTGATTCCTTGATTTGCAAATTCAGGACCGTTATCGCAAATTATGGTTCGAGGAATTGGAAAGAGTTGGAAATAGTCAGAAAGTTTATTAATGATTTCCACTTGGTTGGTATTGGTTAATGGATAATTTACTAGATGTTTTGAAAAACATTCGAGAATCGAAAGGAATGGATGTTGTTCCTGATAGAAAATATCAATTTCAAGGGTCTCAAAAGGATAGGAAGGTATTGGGGTTTTTTCATATGGTGGCCTTGGAGGATGTCTATCATACTTAATGATCCTGCAGGTTTCACATTGATTTACGTAGTCGGTGATTTGGTCTAACATTCGAGGCCAATAATACCGTTGTTTTAATTCAAAATATAAAATATTAATTCCTCTATGACAGCTTTTCCCTAAATGTCTCTGGCGAATAATTTCAAGTTGTTCTTCTTCAGATTCTATGTCCAGAACTAATTTAAAATATCTTTTAACGCGGGTAGTCGTAAAATATTCTTCAACTAAGTTTTGGAATTGTTGGAAGAGGGCGTTATAAATAGATTCATTTAGGTCTGTGGGAATTTTGGGGCTGCAATATACACCAAATGTTTTGCTAGGTTGTAAAAATTCAATTAACGAACCCAAAAGGTCTTCTAAAGAATTCGTGTAAATATAATACCGTTTTTTATTGAAAATTGTTTGAACTTTATTATCTTTGGGGTTCCCTCTGTCTAACACTATCTGGTATTTCTCTACATTAACGCTTCGGTCTTTATCTTCAATGATTTTGACTTGGGTGTGACTACTTTCTTGAGAATGGATCGTTACTAAGCTATCATTGTCATCGTTATCATTGCTATCCGGAGGGTTGGTTTTGTTAATTTTTTCGTTGATTTGTAATTCGTGAATGGGATTTCGAGAAAGGGCATCTGCTACAACGTTACTTTTTCCCTTAATATATTGAATGTCATAATCATAATCAGATAACTGACATTTCCATGTAAATAATTGTGAGTTTGGTTCTTTAATATTTTTCAAATACTGTAAGGGTTTGTGGTCTGTTCTAAGTAGAAATTTTCGTCCGTAGAGATAAGGGCGGAAATGCTTACATGCCCATATAACAGCTAATAATTCTTTATGAATTACTGGTTTTTTCTCTTCTGTTCGGCTAAGAGTTCTAGAAGCATAGGCGATCGGTAGATCGTTCCCATTGAAATTTTGTGACAGAACTGCTCCGATTGCAAATTTTGAAGCATCCGTCGTAAGAATAAATTGTTTATCAAAATCAGGTAGTTGAAGAATAGGATCATTTTGTAGCATTTCTTGAAGAGTTTTAAAGGCAGTAACATAATTTGGATCTTCTGGGTTGACAGTAGCATTTTTTCGGAGGGCTTTAGATAAAGGTTGAGCTATTTTGGCGTAATCCTTAATCATTTTGCGGTAGTATCCCGTTAGGCCTAAAAACTGCTTTATTTGTTTTTGAGTTTTAGGCAAAGGAAAATTTTTAATAGCCTGGATTTTATGGGGGTTTGGTTGAATTCCTTTGTCTGATATTATATGCCCCAGATACAATAATTCGCGCTTAAAGAACTCGGTCTTATCGAGCTGGATTTTCAAGTTATGTTCCTTTAACTTTTTAAAAACGGATTCGAGATGTTTAAGATGCTCGGTCAAATTGTTTGAAAAGATGATTATATCATCCATGTAAACTAATACATTGGGCATGCTGGCAAAAATAATATTCATCGCTCTCTGGAAAGTCGGAGGTGCATTTTTGAGTCCAAAGGGCATGCGAAGGAACTCAAAATGACCATGTTCTGTTGAAAAAGCTGTTTTGGGAATGGATTCTTCATCCATTTCTATCTGATGGAAGCCACTGGCCAAATCAATGGCTGAAAAATATGTAGCTCGCCCAAGTTTACTGAAAAGATCTTCAATATTTGGTAACGGATATTTGTCGTCACGAGTTTTCTCATTAAGCTTCCTGTAATCGATTACCATTCGAACCTTGCGCTTACCAGATGCATCGGGTTTCTTGGGTACTATCCATATGGGCGAATTATATGGGGAGTTTGAATCTCTAATGATTTTTCCTTTTAGCAACTTTTCTATTTCGTTGTTAACATCTTCTCGAAAAGCTAGCGGATACCTATAGTTTTTGGCGTAAACAGGGTTTTCATCTGTAGTTATAATTTTATGTTTCAGGAGATTTGTGCAAGTCAACATATCACCTTCGAGTAACACAATTTCTGGATATTTCTTCATTAATTCTACTATTTTTTCTTTTTCTTCTGTATTCATGTGATTAGTTCGTAACAATTTTGGGATTACCCTTTTCACCTTTTCTAGTCTTGTTTTATCTTGTGATTCAGATAGAGTTTCAATTTCATAAACCTCCAACTCGTTAATTCCTTGGAATTCTTTAGATTTTATTTCTATCGGCAAAGTAATAGAATTCTTTTGCATTTCTGCAATTCCTTCTCTAATGTGATAGAATTCATGATTCTGTTCGGGAATTAAAACTATGGGGTTAGGAGTTGTAACTGAGTCCGAGAGATATTTAACAGGTATCTGAATTACGCGAATATTCCCATTAGATGTCCCCTTTTCTTTTTCGTTGTCTTCCACGTATTCATACAACTTAATCCTTCGAAATCCAATTTGAAGTTCATTATGGTGTAAATCTAGTTTCGCTTTGATCGCTTGTAAGGTATCCTTACCTATTAGATAATCATAGCGGTCCGAAAAGTTATAAACGTAACATTTGATTTCATGGTTGATACCTAATATGGGTTTTACATTTAATTGTATATAGTATTGACCTTTGGATTCACCCGCTGGTGTTTTGACCACAAATTCTTCCAGACTTTTCTGGTAATTTTCTGCTAATTCAGTTCTGACATAGTTATGTCGAGAACCCGTATCTATTAACCATTTATGATTATTTAAATCTACAAAATATAAGAGTGATTTATTTAACATATTGATTTCCAATTTTATTTTTGATTCTTTCGGTAGGTTGGTGGGTCTTTGAGTGGTTTCACAGTAACGCCTAAAAAATGATCGAATTTTTCGCTTAGTGAATTGATTTTTTGTTCCAAATGTCCATAACGTTCATTTTCGAAATTGGGTTGTGAGTCAATATAATAATTTTGTTCAACCTGTTCTTGTCCTGGTGTTTCCAGTAAGTCGTCAGGGATATGATCATGGGTTTCTAGAATGTCGTCAGAATCTTGGTTTGGATTTTGGTTTTCTTGAATATACGTTAGCTCGTACGGGGAGATATAATTTTGGATGTTTGGATACGCGGGCCTATTCGGGTTTACTGTCTTCATGGACACGGTATTCTGTGAGAGGTAAGGAGGTTTTTGGTTAGAAGGACGAGGGTAAAGGTTTTGGCGGAACTGAGGGGTTCGCGAGAATTGAGCCTGACTGATGCTCTTCTTACCTTGCTCTCCTTGCTGAGGCCGATACTGTAAAGGTCTCACATGCTCGTATGGTATCGCATGTTGTGGATATCTAAAATCAAAATTTCTCCTATCTCCTCCAATCATTTTTCTTTTCAAATGGCTGAAGGCCGTAGGTTTATTTTTCATAGTTAAATGCTTCATGATAAATCCACAATTGTTATAAATTATCGACCGTAAATCATCTAAGTCGACTGGATTAAATGACATAATATGGTTAGATAACAATAGCGGTACATTGTTGTAAAAATGCATAATAGCCTCCCCATCTACACGTTTCATGAAAAACTTTAGATCGGTGTCAGACTGTTCAGGGTAGTCTAATCTTGTCCTAATATATATCAGGTTTCTGATTTCTTGTATTTTATTAACAAATTCGATGGGATCCTCCTTATTTTGCATTTTAAGGGAATACATTTCTTCCTTTAGCGATTCATACGTTCTACGATCTGCAAAGTTTTGTTTAAGTAATACTATCAGCTCTGTTATTGTAGTAATTTTTCTTGTAACAACAAGGGATCGTGCCTGACCCGTCAGTTTACAGAAAATTTTATGGAGTAAGATATTATGATTTTGAACTCTGTCAGATACATCTATTGCTAGGGAGCAAACTCTATCATGCACATCTTTAATAATGGAGCAAAAGAATTCGACTTCCAAGGGGTTACCGTCGTACTCCGGTATGTGCTCGTAGTCCTCCTTCCTGATTAGATATTTGGTCGTCATCGTGGAATCCGGGGATACAGTGAATTTGGCTGGTCTGAGAATGTTGTTGGCTGCTCTTACCTTTTCACCACCTCCTGAGCAAATGGTGGGATCCTTAGTTTCCAGTATGAAGTGCTTGGCCGACTGCTGTCTTAGAATATACTGCGGTAATTAATTCGCACTCTATACAGCGTTGCCAAAAGACGTCCGAGTCTATCAGCGGTAATTATTTCGCTGATCGGTGAAGCGATCGCGGTAATTAATTCGCGCACTATCACCAGACGACTGATACGTCCAAAGAGGTTGCTTTGCGAGAGTCAAGAAGTTCGCGTCGTCTCGGCGAACGTTTTCGAGTCGAAGTAAATTTCGGAACCGTCGAGTCGAACCGTTGGGTCGAACCTTCGAATGAATCTTCGAGTCGAACCGTCGAACCCTTCAAGTCGTACCCTTCGAGTCCCTGTTCGGGCGCCACTTAAGAAAACGTTCACAGTTTTTCCGTTTTTAAAACAGAAATTTATTTGGCCGATATTACAATGACGTAGACGCGACACTCGCAAGCACTGGCGGACTAAAGGACCTCGTACAAGGGAACACGGGGTTTATATAGATATCGTGTTGACAAGTACGAGGGCTAATATGTTTACATGTTTACAATTATCTTGTTTACCAGTTATAGTTGTTTACCACTTAGAATTTTCCATAACAGTACGGCGTACGGCGGACAGACAGAATTTTTCTTATTGGATATTCGGATTCTACATGCCTTGAAACGTAAAACATCAAATTTTGAGGGGGGGTTATAAATTTTTTTTTCTTGGGCGATTACAATGGTTTATTATTGAATAATAAACCAAAAAATTTCTACTTTTCTCAAATACTTGATTTAAATTTAAATTAATTTCCTAACGATAACCCTAACAACTTTCAAAATTTTAGTTTGGTTGTCGTCGCATTTGTTGTAGTAGAGGGGTTGTGGACCTCATGGTTCCACGTCGCCCTGAAGATGCCCGAATGGGCGAAAGTGCTCGGCCAGCCATTAAAGATCTGGAGAATAAGTCGCCTGGTTTTTCTCCCCTTCACAACCCCTCAACTTTCAAGATTATTCAATTGTCAAGGTTGGAGAAGCTGGTTTTCCTAACTAACTTAGCCCAGTGT
>JASJUZ010000795.1:0-130062 GCA_037159825.1 Tupiocoris notatus
GTAATAAAACTAGATGAGATAAAAAAAAAAAGGGCTAGCCAATGAGTTGAGGAAAAATATTCTCATTGAAAATTTTTGATTTTTAATTTTGCAAGAGCTTTAATTTGAAATTTGAATAATTCAAATGCGAACTTTTAGCGAAATTAAAATTGAGAAGATTTTTCACCAAAACTGCGAAGCCAATTTTGGTGTATTATTCAATAAACCTTTGCAGTCAGTCGACTTATTCGTCTCCACTTCAGTCGTCAGCAATTGAATATTCCTTCAGTTTTTTTTTTGCCATCAACTAAACTGTTAAGCAGAGTTATCTATTTGCTAAAACTGAAAGACAAGTACGATCGCGTTCATTGCTACGGTTTTTCATCCCTGTTTTGTTCCTCTTTTTCACAACGATTCCAGTTTCTCGGCTATTAGATGAGTATCTTCGCCATTCGGGAAAACGAGAAGATTCTTGCCATAACGTAGCGCTGCCTATCTTCCTTTTCGGCTTCTTTTTCTCA
The DNA here is from genome assembly GCA_037159825.1 of Tupiocoris notatus. Taxonomy (NCBI): domain Eukaryota; kingdom Metazoa; phylum Arthropoda; class Insecta; order Hemiptera; family Miridae; genus Tupiocoris; species Tupiocoris notatus. The sequence goes on from JASJUZ010000795.1 coordinate 501, forward strand.
TTCGAAAGAACCGTTCGAAGCTCTCGCGGGACGGATATATCCTTTTATTCCTTACTGCCTCTTCGAAGCTAAACGGCGGCCTTGTGGTAATTTTATGGCCCCATTTAATTGCCTTTTTGGGTATCGTTCCGCTTTCGCCTTGGTTCCCGCGGGAATCGCGCTGTTTCATTGCAGTCATGTCTGCAATAAAGCGGGGATTCTACGAAATTAAATAGATCGCAGCAGTTTTCAGCGCATTAAACGTATTATCTTCGTACAAAGCCGATTTTTTTTTTGTCATGTGAAACTTCGCAATTTCTTGCGTTTTTCTTGTCAAGTATGGTCATTTACAAATTAAAACATATGTATCATGTTTTTTTTTTACGAAACTTTTATCTTCTTCTGTTCCTCACATTTTTCATGTAATTGCTTGGTTGAGGGGACATAAACAAGGCGACTCCTTTTCCATTGTTTCTTTTATTTGCTGATATATTTTGCCCATTAGGCCATCTTCAGGGCTGTATAGGTCCATCAGGTACCATAACGACCCTGTAGGCCTATAGCCCTGAAGATACCCGAATGGGCGAAAGAGATCTGTAAATAAAAGAAAAAATGGATACTTTTATGTTTTTAATATTCGACACACGTTCAGTTCAAAGGTATTGCTTTTGAATGAGGGCATTTACAAACTAATCAACTAGGTACGGGAATTTTCAACTCCCGAGCACGGTAAATGAATATTATGACCTAATTAAGACTACTGAGGGTGAGCGGAGTATATTGCCGTGAAACGCACCGTTGAAAACACTTATTAATTCTGCTCAGCCGGAGCAACAAGTTATTGAGCTAGGAACGAGGACCGGATAATGGAACAACAACGTCCGCGCAACGTCACTCAGAACGCCATTGCTCGGGGCTCAGTGATTTATTGAATGCGAAACGTTATTTTCGTAGCGCTCTAGCCCGGAAATAGAACACAATGTCCACCGTATATTCTGTTTTTAGATCCATTTTGATTTCAGTCCCATTCCCGTCATTAGTCATAGTTTGCAGCACTGCTTCATACAGCACAATAGTATGAATCACATTTTATGGTAGCACTGTAGTAGTAGATTTAGTGGTAGCAGAGTTTGTATCATAATTAGATTTATCGCACAGGACATGATCAATCGTATACCTTTGGGCCGACTTTAATTCAAACTGTGATCTGTGAACTGTAAACTTTTTTAATGAAATTTTGAGGAAAAAAACAGAATTGTACTCTCACACGATAATTAAATTCAATCGTGTCGTTTTTTTCTGTCGCCCCGAGATATTTTTTATTTTATTGGAGCATAGGAGAGGTCAAACTGGTTTTACGACAGAGAAAGTAAAGAGAGAAACTTTGGAGCGTTTGATCAAAAACGTTTGTGTCGCTTTCAGAAAAGCCGGACAATTACCAACGTTTTTTCTTCGCGTCCTTTACCGTCTAACGGAGCCTTCAATGTAACGTGCGTGTCAGGGATTTCTGTATGGGCTTCAAACGGCTTTGATTCGGTCGGATCTGAAAACTCGCATTGTAGTTAGGTAGTTTTCGTTGTACGAACATGTGAAACCGCTTTGATATCCGATTTAATCGACCGTCGTCCAACGTTTCCTTTTATGTATCCACCTAACGTCATAAAGTTCGCGGACAGTTGAGCCGATTTAAAACAACAATCGGGATAGATAGACGCGAGAATGATTACCGCTGAGGGATTTCGCTTTTAACGCATTTATGTTGAGTGAAGTAGATAATAAAAAAGCTCAGCATTGCTAAAAAAAAATCATTGTTATTCGTTTGAAATTTGGAGACTTCTTGCTATTTTTTTTTTCTCTTTTTCCCTTTTTTGATGTATATATAAATCGTTTCACAAGCAGGTTTATTGTCAACCTCGCCACTTTTTGTCACAATTCTTTCCACTCTCCAACTCTCAACGTCCTCTGTCATCCTGCTGTCCTTTTAGAATTGTTTTCGCTTCAATACTACGGAGCCTTTCTTACGTTTCCAGATTCAGTGCGACGAGTGCCGTCGTCTTAGTCGGATTCCTCGTCTCTTTCAATCTCGTCTTGGCCTGACGCCTATTCCATTCGAAATAGAAGATCAAGAAGGACTAAAAATGCGAAGAGGTTCTTTCCATCGTAAATGAATCCATCCAATATCCTAACAGCTAGGAAAAGGCCGATGGTGAAAGAATGGCCACTTTCGCGTTCCGAGGACAAAAATGTGAAACGAATCAGTAGCACTTATGGAAGTTCCTTGATTGAAATTAACATCCTTGAAAATATTGACAATTGTTCCTCGAAGACAATATACGTACGCAGAGTTCGTATTTTAGCGAGATATTGATCGCCGAATCATTTATGAATTTTGAGAGCTTCAAAAAACTAGATAGCAATAGCATGACTTTCTTTAATATGACTTTCACTTACAAGACTTTCATGACTTTTCTTTAATTCTAACGGATTTAAGGGTTTAAAAATGTATTCCCTTTTAATAAGCATGATTAAAAACGATAACTCGCTCGAAAGTTAGACTCGACGCTATTCTGTAGACCTTACTTAACTTAATGAAGAGCCGTAAGAATTTTTCTTTTCTAGGGCGCTGGAAAAAGTGGGTCTTCAACTGGTGAGAGTGGAAATAAGTCTAAATGAGTTCGCACGCCAGTTTTATTACTTCTTTCCTTCTTATACAAGCTCGAACGTGCACAAGGGCGTTTCTCATCATATTCTTCAAGGCTTTAACGTAGGAGAGCTAAGGTGGCGTTTTTAATATTTTTTTCCTCTCGCGATTCAGTCAGTCAACATGTTGTGGAATCCTATTCGAGCACGAAAGTGAGAAAAATTCTTGGCGACGCAGAAAAAAGTAGCGGCAAAGTACGGTCGAGTACATGGAGGCCGAACGAGAAAATGTAAGCACGAAAGAGGCTCATATAATCAGAGAGCCAACCTAGGAGAAAAAAATATATAATTCCATGAAAGAATAATGTCGATGAAATGAGGTAGATAAGAGGAACATTTTTTCGAAATTTTCTCTCTACATTATACAAGGTGTCGACTTCACTCTTGGTCAGTATTAAAAAAAAATATTTACGACCCATTTTCAATAAATCTTTCTTTCGCTCCCTTTTTTGGAACAGTCATTTTAGTGAGGAAATGTCAAAACAGGGTTTTTTAGTGGACTGTGAAAATATGTACGAGAGTAAGATTTGCCAGAAATGAGTTGTTGAATATTTTTCGAGTTAATTCGCATAAAAAAAAGACGAAAACATCTTGTATTATATTGAGGAGGCAATATTTCTCAATGGAAATTTTATTCTCTTGGAAATCCCCTATGCGATACAAACGCGATGAATTTCAATCGATGGTTCAACTTCGAATGATAATCCAATATTCGCAGCCGTTTCCAGCGTAAAATTAAATCCGATTAATTTTTATTTGGCTCCTTGTTTCTAACGATTGACAATGCTGCAATATTGTCTAGATTTCGCAGGTTTCTTGTGTGTAGAGAGAAAACTGGACATTACACTTTCAACGAAGCAATTAATTAAAAAATTAGAAGATGTTTCAACACCTTCGGGCATGACCAGGGACGATTTGATATCTGGCTCTCAACTTCGGTTCACAATAAGATCTTAAATGAGGGAAGAAAAACGATTAGCTCCACTTTCAAAAATAGTTTGAGTTTCAACAATATTTCAATTTTCAAGGTATTTCCAATCTTTCAATATTGCCTCGATTTTAAATTAAAAATGACCTCCCGACTACTGATAGTACCAGCTCTACGCTGATAATTCACGGCTCTCATTTTTGACGAGGTATAAGAGGTGTTGGCGGCCATTGTCGAGAAACAAAGAGAAAACTCGGCCATTCAAAGGAGAGCCGACCGGTCAACGAGCGATGTCGACCGCATTAAATTAAGGGAATATCTTGACTCAATGCTTCGCAGCGGGACAAACCGAGAAGCCATCATATACTTGGAATCCTTAAACAATGAGTTCCATGACACTACTGCGTTGGCTGTTCTTATGGTAATGCCATTGTCTTCGAATTATATGGCCAACCTCAACGACCCGTGAATGTCTCGATTTAATTGAGAGGACTAACTCGCCGAGTCGTTATTTGAGGTAATGCACAGGCAGGAAAATATTTAATGGTCTCAAAACAGGGAATTGTAGTCCCGAGTGTAGGTTCGAGTAACGTCATAGGCTATGAGTCTTGAATAGAGCTCCATCATAAAATTATTGAACCATATCCCGTTTATATAGTTTTTTGCTTAGCTTTGCACTAAGCTAAAACCTCTGTTGAAACTTGATTTAAAAAAAGTAATTTTTCTAAACCGATTGTAAGCTGTAATTTAAGAAGATAATCTGAATATCTGCTTATTATTATTTTTTTTTTAATTAATTAATTAGGTAATTTTTTTTTTATAACTCGCCCACAGTTTTTTAATAACCCGACCATCGGCTAACTGCATTCAACGAGCAAACAACTGAATATCACATGGATCACACTGTACTTCCATGTTTGATTCTGCAAACAGGAATAACCTAGTATATATAATCGAACCTATACTTTTCCAGAAATTTTCCAGCATAATGACCTTTGATCATTCCGCATTTCTCAAAAATGAAGGAACCCTACAAACTGCCAACCTGCAAGATCCAAACTAAAAGCATGGGACGATTCTCTTAGGTGAGTAGCAAATAAAGCAGAATCACCCTCGATATAAGAAATGCTTTTCATGTTCCTTAGGTAAGTGTTTCCTTAAATTTCCAACCAGTTTGACGGCAATACTCAAGGCCAAAATATATTTTTATCGCGTGGATTGGAATAGATTATTTATTAAGAATGGGATCACAAATAAATATTATTTTCCTAAGACACCATTTCCAAATAAAATCAAAATCCTTGAAAAAAAAAGAGAAAAACGCATCGATTGAGGATTGTTGAGAGAAGAGAAGAGATGTTGTAAAATTGCTGGAAACCGAGGGGAATTGCTCGCGTCACAAGCCCAGTGAAAAATGTTGTGGGGTGAATACTCTGATTTGAACTGTTTATTGAAATATTTATGACTGTATAACGGGTAAAAACCACTTTACTGTAGGTCGCAAAATTCAAAGAGAAGTTTGAACAAATTTATTTGCATTCCCCAATCAAAACGTGAGCAAATGATTGAACACTAGCTCTCGATTATTCATAAAACCGTCAGAATAGGATCTAGATTCGTCAAAATCCGAATCTTTCATCTGCGAAACTGTGATCAAGTCGACATAAAATAAAGCAATTTTTTGAACAGCAAAAGTCCTAAACGAGTTGATGGGTGATTCACAAATCGCAATAGATGATAATTGGGATACTTAACACAGTGCAATCAATGGAACCGTTTGTAACTGGCCTCTGCAATTATCGTACAGATTAATTGGAGAGTTCGAGTGAAATCGCGTCAATTGGAACAAATGAAATTCGGGAAACCGTTGGGTTTTTCGGCTTCCCGCAATAAACAAAACCGAACCCTGACACGGCCGGGACTAAACTCAGATCGGCGTTCGGTTGGGTGAGCTGGAAACTCGGATTTACTGGCTTTGGCCGACTTCGGACCGGATATTTGTTCAAGACCCAACTGAATGTATCTCAACTAGACCGACTACATCTAACGTCTCTTCTGCTCTACTTTCGTATTTTACTTCAACCGTCAAACCTACTCACCAACAACTCCGTGATCGTATTCTTCCGATTACGCGTCGGCTCACTCCTACTCGGCTTAGGTAACAGATTTTCGACCTCTGGATACCCTGAGTTTGCGCCTCGGTGATCCCTTTCTACCCGTATCATTTTAAGGCCGTGAGCGGAATCTTCCGTTTCTCTTTTTTATTAACTCAGAGAATGGGAACGTACTCCCTTTATCGATTTGATCGGTTATGGTAGCCACATCGGTAGAATGCTCGGATTCCATTCTAGAGGCTTTGTAAATGTGACGTTGTGAAATATTGATACTCCTCTTTCTTTAATATAAGTTACAGTTTCCAGTTTCATTACTGGTGACTGGAGAATAGCTGGCACCCTCGTACGTTCTTCCTTTCGAAAATCGGTGATAATTTCGCAAAATTCTCAAATGACGATAAGAAGTAATGGGAAAATAGGTAGTAAATCTGTAGTAGTGCTGATACCAGACGCCCGACGAAGCCGCATTTTCCGAGGATTTGCAATTTGACGATTCTATCAAGCTTGAACTCAACAACAGCGGAACAAAGCTTACCATCAGCAGTCGACGGAGCTCCGATTCTCTTCAACTCGAGATAACCGCCGACTCCGCCTATGGGACTAGGACATTAATCAACAGAAACCAACACGTGGGAGCTGCTAGTGCTGCGAGGTGAACAATTCAGGTGACTAATGCTGGAATAATGCGGAGGTGGGACAGCGACGCGACGCGTATCAAACTACAACAGAACCTGCAAATTAGCATTTCGCAATAGCTCGTCCTGAAAACTCAATCATGAGTGCATGGCACGTGGGAAATTAACGTTGGTTGCCCTCGCGTTTGAATCAGATCAGGCTCTAACTGCGTGCAATACTTTTATTCCGCATTTATGAGCCGCCGTTGACAATCGAGGTGTTCGTTTTCTGATGCGATTTCCGACCAAATTTCTATGGTTCTACACAGGTTAGCACACGTTAGGAAACATATGCACGTGTATAGAATCATGTACGTAACATATTTTTTATGACATATGATTTTTATGATATGATATGATTTTTTAAACTCGAAGTAGGTAGGCACGTGGAATCTGAATAGGCAAACAAAGAAAGAAGCTGACCGCGACATCAACTCTTTTATGAGAAAACATCAACATCCATCATGTACTTGATATTTTCACTAAAAATCTTTCTTGGCTAACGATGAACTCTTTGTCCTAATCGCTCAGTTTTTAAGTGTATCTTTCGTTTTGTAGGGAAGACATCGCATTTTCAATGTTTTTAGATGAATATCTGTTTGATATCAATTTCTATTGAGTTTTTGAACGCTGGATCGAATAAGACTGGAAAGGGGCTGATGGCGGTTTTATAATTCTCGAGTTTAAGCAGCTTTCGTGTTGAGTTTTTGAGATTTGAGACATTCGACAAGGAACGATTTTCATGTTACGCGGCGTTTTAAAAACTGTTCGAAAATCATTGAAATCCTCTTCACTATCTTAAGCACGATCATCGGGCGATCAACTTTCGATTAGATAATTAAGAACGCTGCAATGGTTGTACATTCTATGGTTAATTTTTCTTTCCTTCGATTGTGGTTTAAAAAGATCATCCCTTTTGATAGAAATTATCCGAAACATTATCAATACGCCCTAATAATTTATTATCAATACGCTGTTGCTCGTACGAGTTGCTCCTCGACGAGTTTCAGGGCGATTATAGCTGACGTAATTTATTGCTGCTGATATTTTCTTTGTTGTCAATGTCTTTTGATGGCTATAAAAATAGAAACTGGTAACTTTATACCTATAGGTGCTCTTCGGGCGAGTGTTGAGTTTTCTTTTCGTTTACACAAAGGTTTCTTTTTATTCGGTCCCAATGTAAACTCCAAGGCTTTTCATCCGATTTTACGAGCAGGAGGTGGACACTGCCAAGGGCGAAGACTTTTCTATCGATGTTTATGGGCGTACATGTCCAAAGGAACCGAATAAAGGGTGTTTACAAGGCTTTCGCTCCAGTCACCTTCACACACAGTCCTTTTATATCAGCCTTTGGCTATCTCTGCGTGTGAGTTGCCAGCCTCAACTAATACTCCTCTTCTTTCTCTTTGAGAGGGTACATGTGCCCTTATTTTATATATACCACTTGATTTTTCCCCTCCACGAAAACGGGAGTCTTTCATCAGACCAAGTGCGAAAAAAGGCGTCGAAGAGCGAAGAAGAAAGGCCGACTTTGAGATTTACGACAGCGTTCAGAACGTCAACAAGTGATTCTCCTTGTTTTGTTTGTTACCCCTCACGTCTGCGGGCGATAATTCATTTGTTCGAGACGTAACTGCTGTCGCATTCACGTCATTTTGTTAACCTTGGATCTGTTACTAAGCCCGTCGACGCCGGTGGGTGAGAAATCGATGGACGAAAGGAAAAATGAGAATTGCACGATCGTAAAGATAAAACCAATACCGCTCAGTAGGTTATTATTCTTCCCCAACGTTAAAAAAAATGGACGACACAAGTAATAAATAAGTTGATTTATTATTATTTGATTTTGACAAATATTTCCTACTCAAGCAATGAAATGCGCACCAATTGGTTAAGTGAGGTAAGGCTAAGTGATATTTTTAGTGATAAAATGGCTGAACTACTCCGGCAATTGATTCGTTGAAACTATGCGTGACAATGCAAATAAAAGACCCACCCGCATAATTTCATGTCCGCTATACTATCAAAGATATCTCCTGACGAAGCCATAATTCGCGAAACCACTTAACGCACAGTAGATTAGAATAAGCAAAATTTTTCTTCTCAATCTCACCAACAAGTCAGTCTCATCAAAAATTGTCAAAATTCCAATTCTGCGATTTGTGAGAAAAAATCTCAGTAGATACCAGATCTAGTGGGAAAACGAAGAAAAAATCTCGATTCAATTCATTTAGTACTATAATAGCCAACGACTACATTTCTCGCGAACTAGGTTTTTCACCGTCCTCTTACACGCAGGATCGGTTTGTGAATCTTAATACGTAATAATGAGGTAAATTAGCTTGCGCCGAGGAACCGCACATATACGCTGAGAATGGTAGGCCGGCGAAAAAAGGCGCCTAGGGTGCGGTTTCTGCTTTACATATATAGGGAGCGGAGTATCGGAGATGTCGATGTGTTAGTGGATAACGGTGTCGTGTTGTGCCTCTTCTACAGCTTCAATCCACATCCCGGCTGCGAAGGAAGCTGCTTTGCCGACACCCTACTCACAACTCAACTGCGCCCCAGCACACACCAACACACACCAAGTACACAACTCCTCTTGCACAGAGATCCGCTCCCTTTTCCTGCCACATCCTTCGTGGCTCCCCAACCACTCAGAGTCTAAACTGCGGTATGTAATATGAGGTGGTATTCAGGGCTCGAGCGAATATAAAGTAGGAAAACCAATACGGTCAAGGAGAAAAGGGCGGACTACTGAAGCGCCCGAGCAGAGAAAGAGAGTTTTCCAGTTCCGGAGCAATACTACCCTTACAGCCCATCCTTTCAACAGCAGCCTTGCATCGCGATTTTTTGCCTTCCAGAAAACGTTGTACGAAGAGAAAGAAACCCCCTTCCGGGTTTTTGGAATGCCATGTTTCTCGCACAACTTTCTAGTTTAAGCACTCGAAGCGCGCTGTCAGTGTCAGTCCTTCAATGGGTATTCATGCGCACAGCTCTCCGGCTCGTAAGCTCTCCCATCCTCTGTTGCAACTGGGCCACTGAACCGAATTGTGAAACAGACCTAATCGTTCCAGAGGTTTATTTCTAAGTAGATTGACTATATTCGCCGATTTGTCCAAATGTTTTCCCAGAGGATTGAGCAGAAAAAAAAAAATTAGCTGAAAAAGCTCATTGCTTCATCAGTGCGTATTGATTAATAGTTTGACAGTGATTATTCATTCAATCGATCTATGGTTTTAGTTTTGCGGTGCCGTTTATTTTATGAGAAAACGGTAATATGCTTACTTTTTCATCTCGCCGGCTCATACTTCAATGAGTTCGAATTACATACCTGTAACAGAAATGTAATCACATGAATTAACATAAATGCCAATCAAAGTAATAATAGAGTATTTTTTGTACATTACATGTGAGCAGAGAATACCCGCACGTTCTTTCCATTGGAAAGTAATTTGCGTTAGTAAACGTCTGCACACGCCATGCAAATTGGCGAACCAGTGATTTTAGGCTAAGTGATTGATCACGTGCAAGGAAAGAGAAAGGGGTTCACCATTATTAAGGCAATCTCTTGGATTTTCTCTCGATCATATTTAAATTTAAACGCTACTAAATGGCATTTTCATCGATTAAATTTTCTAACTTTTAAATTGTGACGCCGCATCATCCCTTGCAAAATAATTTCATCTGGCTATTCAAGTTCAATTTTTCCATTCAATTTCGTCCCTTGGCGAAAACTGTTCCGTTTTCTCATCCCGCACGGCGTGCCACGATTTTCGAAAAAATGCACAAATTTTCTTTGCCCCAGTTTCCCTCCCCGTTTTTCCCTTGGCACATTCCTCTCACGTTTCAACGTCGCATGATTTTCCAAAGGAAGAACGTGCATGCTTGGCCAGATAATGCTCAAAATATTAAGATGATGACGAAACCAGCCTTAACCAGCCAAAAAATCTCAATCGGGTGTAGTATCTCACCTCAATCTTATACCTAAATTAAAAAATTCTCGGCTCTATGCGTAATAGAAAGTAGTGCCATAAGATCGATGCATTTGAATAGTTTGTTGCTCTTATCGACACCGAACTGTACTTCCGAAGCTTAGAAACCTCACATCGGTGAAGATTTAAAATACGATAAAATTCATATCATATTACCCACATTCGTATCATTATTTTCCGTTTGACTGAAGTGAATTTTTTTCAAACTAACAGCATCATGCTTCGTTTAAAACTATAATTCAAGCATAATATTCCTGATAGTGGCAGGAAACTTGATAGGCTCCGAGTGCATTGGTAGACTTTTGAAAAATGGTTCGGCGTCTTTTCACAAAAAGGTTTCGCTCGGAAAAGTTGTGGAATAGGCAGGCTTAGGCTGGCTGGTCGTTATCCAATCTCGCGTCAGCCGCAAGATGTAGGAGCCGGTAATTTATAAGGGCGCGAGTATCCGCCTCTAGACATCGCGTCGACAGGAAATGGAAGGTTCGGCGAGCAACCAACAGATGGGTATAAATCTGCTTGCGAGAGCTTTGAGATTATTGTGTTTATACCGGAGCCTATTTGTGAGGTGCGAGCTCACTTTCGTCCACGGCATCGAAAAACATCAGTAGATGAATTATGTGAACGCTATAGTTATATTTTGCTTTTACGAGCGTTTCGCTGTTGACGTTCGAATAATACGGCATTGTTTGCGTTTGTCAGCATTTTGGAATGGGGGATAAGCCGCGGATTGGAGGGGCTATAAAAATCGGTCTATAACAACGGTTTAACTACAAGAGAAGTCCATTCTAGGTATTTTTACATATTTTCAAGAAATCGAGTAACCTTAAAAAAAACCGACCAATAAACTTTTTATCGAATAACATGAAAAATAAAAATAAAAATAAAATAAGTGAGACAATTTTTTCAAAGCTGCCCGAGCTAAACTTGCTTTTCATTCATAAAGCACGAACTTTAAAGGCTTGAAAATGTTTAAAAATAAGATTTTTTAAAAATATTCTTTAACGAACGTGCAACTCAAATAATCAATTTATTCTAAGAAGAAATAAATGTTTCACGAGAGATGGAGCTGAACGGAACGCGATTCCGCATCGTCTGTCGTACACATTTGGATTATTTTACACTTGCCAATCGTAAATTTTATTCTTTGGATATGACCTTATTTCGTTTAAGTCGGAAAAATCGAATTGTCCGAAGCATGCCAAGGAATTCTTCCGCACTGGAATATTCCAACTCCAGTCGTTCGCATCTTCCATCGTAAAACTGCCGAGTTTGCATCGGTGAAAAAGAATTTTATGGTCGATGTCCCTTTTTTGAGGAGCGGCACCGCCGGTCGGGGAACTGAGAAACTGCGAGGAATTGAAAGGAATTTAATGGAGTGTGGTTCCCCTGCTACCTTCTCTTTCCCGAGCTGAAGGATGGGTCGCTCTGAAAATCCTCACAACGGTTTCACCCGCAGATCTTATGCCTTTGAATCTCTTATTGCAGAAAATACACTGGGCATATTTCCTTGGAAAAAGTGCGTTGGAAGAAATTTTAAAGACGGATTGACATATTCTGCCAAGAGGTTGGCACTCGCGGTTTTATAGATCCATCCGCTGATCCGATCGTGATGCAATTTTTTGGGACTATTTAGGATAAATTCACATGGTCCCTAAAAAATCATTAAAACCTTATCATTTTATTTTTGCTGGCTCTAAATGTATGCAAAAATGGAACATTATTTAGCTACAGCATTTTTTCATTAAATATTCGGATTCTTCGAAGCGCCAATGTTGTGACATTTTCTTCTGATATTGCAATATTATTAATTAACCAAAACGATCAATTTATTCCAAATTATGGGTTCGCTCGGAGTGAAAAATGAATAATCTCCCCCTATCTAAGCTTGCGATAAGCTTCTGATTTTTCTTTCATATGGTTTAGCACTGATTTTAGTTTAATGCTGGATTCATGCATCACACTGCCTTCGACAATTGTTATGAGTGCGATTCAGCCGATCTTATTCAGCTCAACTCGTTTCGAACAGGGATGGTTTCAGGCCGGAATTCTCTCCATGAATAAAAGACACCGATTGTCAGAAACGATTCTCCGTAGGTGCAGAAAGGTGGTAGCAGACAACAGGTATTTATGAAAGCGCGATAAGAGACTCGGCAGCGAGTTGAACGTCGAGAACTCGAAGACCTGTTGCCCTTACTACACAGAGGCCTAGCGTGTGACGAATTTTTCAAAGCATTGTGACTCGTACAATCGAGTTTCATCTCACTGCCTCGGAAAATCGTTCGATTTTGACTGGAATGCGTCAGTATGGCGTTCTTTCAAATATATAAGCTCTAGCTTAATACGAGTCTCCTCCTATATGTGTTCTTGATTTCAAGTATCGATTTTGGTTGCTGACATCGTTCTGAGGTTGATTAAAGCCTCAAGGGCTTATCGTATGCAGATGGAGACTAATTACCGTTGATTACTTTGGGGACACGAGGATACACAGGTGAAACCATTTAGAACGTCAATAGCTGGGCATACACGCACGTTTATTCCCTTGGAATATCGTTGTACGCTGAACAATGAGTGTAAACTGCCGAGAAAAAAATTTGGTAATGCAAGAGGGACCAAAACGTATTTTCACCAGTTTCCCAAGGCGGTTTTTTCTCACGTTTCCATGTGCCATGATTTTTTAATGGAAAGAACATTTGTGTACGGCCAGCTAGTGCTCGAAACTTCAAGACGATAGAGGGAAAATCCTCAAAATTCTCAGCCAAGTGTAGTGTCCCGCAGGGCTGGTTAACAATAGTTACAAGCCCGATTTCCTGGCGAACTCCCTCCGCTTTCCTAGCGAATGATCAATCACGCAGTCACAAAAAATCACTGGACCGACTCTCATAGAAAGCTATAACGTCCACAAAAACAAATAATTTTTAAAACGAAATTACTTCAACTCCTTTACCTCGATTTTGAAAAGGAAAGAACGTGAAAATTGCCAGCTAATCAGTTCAACATCATATTCGAATCGCAAACATGGGAATGTATTCACTTTTTGAGCACCACTTATGTCCAATTGATTAGAACATTTCAAGAAGGCAAATATTCGACTTTGGGTTGGACAGTCGACTGCAGCAGCGTTGAGATTATGACTTTTCGTTGAAAATATAAGTTGTTCGTAGGATAATCATCTCGGACATCATTACAATCGCTGAATGCCGATAGTAAAACGATGGTTTTGATATAATCGCCGATTACGCTCCTTCGAAGGTCGTTCATCAGCCGTCGTGGATGTTTGCCAACTCGAGCAGGGTTTAAATGGTGGGCTGAAAACGGCAGGGAGTGACTACGGGACGAGGGCCGGAAGAAGGAATGGGCTCAATGGACTAATTAAACCTTGCTACGGATGGCCATCCAGATTTATTTGAAAAGAGGACAGGTACGCGGGAAAGGGTAGTCCTGGAGATTCATTAACCGTCGGTTTGCGTAGGTCCTTCCCTTGTTAAACCCTTCTATTGGTTTAATCGGAAGTGCTTTGATCAGAAAGCACTTGTTAGATGATATCGCTTCCCTGAAGCCTCATAACATTCGATTCGGCCAATCGTTGTGCGAAAAACTGTGAATTCAACTCGCCGATGGAAACTGGCGGATAAAAACTCTTCATCGCCGTCGATCGTTTTGAAATTCGCGGTTTTTATTCCTCTGTCCAAAAACACCTGGTTCCACCTATGAGGATTAACTAGCCAGATGTCACTAACGAGTTTGTTTTTACTTCGAAATTACGCAGCCAACGGAAGTATATCGAGATCGTTGTGAAAATCGAAAGCGGAATGGGCCCACGGAATTATTTGTCACACACCTCACTCTCACGATATTTTTCCTTAACATCGGAAAGTGTAGAGAACCATTAATTGAACTAAGGGAAATGAAGTCTAACTATTATTAGCTGACGGAGAAATAATAGGTGACTGATTCGCTGAGGCTTTATTGGCGGCAGTTCGAGCACTTTTGCCCTTTTGGGATTGTCAGGGAATTTGTACTATAAGATTTTCAAGACCACTATAATTTATTCGCTTTCCACTCAGAATTTAAGCAATTAACCTAACATCCAATTAACATTAACAAACTTACAGCAATAATCAATACGACGGTACGAAGAAGAAGAATATAATGATGAACGCGTTGGCGAGCAATTCGTCTCCTGTAGCCAGCGGTTTGCAACAATATACCTTAAGTTATTTCATCCTCTTGGAACTTCCAATTCACCTCTCACAGTTCGTGCTCATTGTCCAGTACTACTTGGTTTCCAAAACTTACCACACTTTTTAACGTCTGGTCCCTGATGAACGTTAATTCACACGTGAATACGTTCCGGTCGAAATTTACTGCTCATTCTGATTTTCGGGGAACAGATAAAATTTACGTGTTGTTCTAAATAATCAATGGAATATTTATACAGGTTTTGTGGATGATGATTTATTTTAAACCACCCCTCAGATTATATGTCAATTTCAAGCTGCTCCAAGACCTTCAATATTTAATACAACATGTATATAAGTCAATTTTGAGTTTAAGCCGTCTTTCGCTGTGAGAATCGCTTGTCGAAACAATTTGACTCGACCTTCTCCGCTCCGTCACTATCAGGCGTTGGAGCTTGCTTGTAGTTGTGCACCCAGGGACGGAGCCCGAACGTGAGGAACACTGTACGGTTCAAGAGGGCACGTACAGGTTTCAGCTTTCGCCTCTTGGGAGATTTCCGTCACTCCTTTATTTCTTCACCCGGCGGAAAAGGGAAAACCTCCATACGTGCAATAGCGAAGTGCTCTATTCTCGAAGGACTGGCATTTGATATCACCAACGGATCACGCGAGCATGAAAAATCGTTTAGGGGAAGGTTCGCCGGGAGCGCAAACTCGAACTAGCCGTTGGGACGGGTGAGATTGCACGGTCGGGGATCCAGGTTTGCTATGTCCATGGTGTGGTGTGAAGGTAAAAGAAAAATGGTCGACGAGCGCAAATATTTGGGAGGGTCTCTAATCGACTCCACGTGTCCCTGAAAGCCGAGGTGCTGGCGCAGGTGAAACTTTTCGGCAACAGCTTGCTGATAAAACTAAACGGCTTTCCGGACGGCCGACTTCCTAGCATCTACGCGCACGTTTAGCTGAAGTAACTGCCTAAGTCAGCGCTTTTCGTCGGACGTGACATATTTCGAACAATCGCGGGTTCGTGGTTAATGGGCCATTAAGCTCGTGTCATCTTTGTCCGTTTCCAATGTCTTTTCAGCTTCACTGACAGGTTCGCATTGTTCGGATTATAAGCGGAAGCTGGAAATCCGAAAGATATCTGGAAAACGAGGGTTTTCTAAAGTAACAGAGGCAGAAAATTGTTTCGTTTTTGGTTTATAAATGACGAAACACCTTTAAAGTCGTACGTGTTTCGTTTCACCGCTTGTTGAAACCTAGTATCGATACTAATATGGGGGGTAACCTGTTTGATTAATTATCTGGTCCTCTTTCAAACGGCCTTCTATAACCAAGCCTTTATTACCAGTAAGATTTTGAACAGAGTGACACTGAAAACAGTTATTTTCATCAATAATTAACCGACTTCATGCTTCCATGAGACGTATAAAAAAATTAAAGTAAGTATCGCGATCGTACTCGAAGTCAAATTCTGAAGTGAGGTGATTTTGGGAATAATGCATACCTACTTCTTGGTATACTCAGAAACACTTTCCAAACTATTCTTTGAGTGTCATTCTGTCCCTTTGTTTGTGGTAAAAAAGGTGACAAAAGTCGACATATCTTCGTGAAAAAAATCAATGAAATCCGATTAAAAAAAAGCAATTATTTCCCAAGTGAACGTGCAAAATTACGTTTTTTGGATTAAGGATAAACAAAGTACTACAGTACAAATTGTGAGAAATAGACGCGTTTAAAGTTTTTTTTTTCTATTTAGATGTTTACTCGCTTTATATGCACGTTATGATTCTTTTCGCAATTTCTGTTTGATATCTAGAGGCCATAAAATAAAATTTACTAGGATGCTTACTTCAGAACTTGAAATGTGTGCTTCGGCGAGTGAATGACGCAAAAATTTTATCGTTAGTTTCACTTGGCACGTTGTTTGACAGAAAAAGTTTGATGTCAGTTGCGATTTTTATTTTTTTTCTCAATTTTCGTTTTAATCTAGGGCTACGTCGTCATCACATCGAAGAAGGACTTGAAAATTTTTCGAAACAAAGTGAAGATGCCTAATTGTATTTTGCTTTTCTAGTATTTCGGCGGTAATCCGCTGTTCAGCGCCACATTCGTTCGTGCATCTTTATTTCCATCTATTCTCTCGTACTTTCTTCTTCACTTTCTTTGCCGCTCTTTGCACTTCATTTGTCCCGGAGCTGCGGCTCTCTAAAATTTTAATGAGGGTCGTCTCTCGACGCTGTCAGGCGTAGCGGCTCGCATGTTCCTCTTCCCCTCGAGCGATGTTAGATGATTGTAGCTTCTGCTCTGCTTGGGAATGCTCTTCGGCTGGAGGCGGGACATCTAGCTCTCGAGACTGAAGTGAGAGCTTCAAGCTAGGGGTTGGAACGTACTAGATGCCTTGCACTTGCACGATGCTACGCGTCTAATGAACGAAGGAGCTCTGTGATACAGCAGAGAGAACTCACTCTCCGGTTGGCTCTCATCAACGATCCTATGTCTCAACACTGTTCGAGATATGGAGTGCTGAATATTCGGCACACTGACCTTTCGATTGTGTTCTCCTATGCAAAAAAATATAGCTTTGCTGCGAAAATTACTTCAGCTTACTTATTATGACAATAATAAATTATCATGTTGAAATATATCTTTATAAAATCCGACCACGGTTAGTAAACTATTAAAAACGATTAATAAACTACAATCAAAATCACTGCAAGGAAGTCAATGAAATTTCTTGAGAATCGCGTTGTTCCCGCGAAAATGTCCACCGACATAGAGCCACTTTCAAATGCTCCAATGCAAAATCAGCTTTAATTATATGTATATTTATAGATACTGTTGATAATTCGATATCTAAAAACTATGTGACAATCGGAGGATAATTATCTAGCGTCAGTATTGGTCCGAAGAAAATTAGCTGTATGTTTTTCAACGTTGAAATTCCTCTTTGAATCCGAGTTAGAAATAACAAATTCACTATATTATTCTTACCTGGAACATCGTTTTGAGCAAATGGGAATCGAGGCAGATGTTCTTTTAATCGACTACGTGACCTACATGCGGCCTGCTAAATCCAATATTTGCAACCGTGCGGTGATGTAAACAAAAATACTAAGCCCTCATAATTGAATTGAGCTTTGAACATCAATATTGACGAGGGAAACTAATTGGAACACATTAATTGAATACGGCACCTCATCATTTCCGTACGTATGCCCTTTGAAACCACGTACAATCATTTATTGTTAATCAATCAATGGAGTAAATATTTATTGTAATTTAATTTCCCGCAATACATAATTTTTTTTCGCGTTATGATGCGGATCGAAAATATAATTATGTATATTTTTGGTTGCATTTGGCCTTGAATAAAGCTGACCAGTTGTGTCAGTGAGCCATAACGAATTGAACGCACTGTGCAGCAGACACGAAATTAGGCGAGTCTAAAAATTGTGAATTTTGGAACAATGGGCGGCCAACGAAGCCACTATTGGCGAAATGTGGGTCAAGCTGCTCCCACCGTCAATTCTAGCCTATTATGCATTGGTACTAAAAAATATTGATATAATTTATAATACACCTCAAGTAAGAATATTACTTAAGTTTGATATAAATTATGTTGTCTTGTCTGCCGATGGAGCTGTATTAAGTTTTCCTTTCATTTTTTCGCTTTCTCTGTGATCGATAGTTTGTCTCCCAGTTAATTTATGTTGCTTTTTTTTTTAATTGAATTATTTTTCCTTTTCGGGAAGTTAATGTAACCGCAGGATTGTAACTATTTTGAACTCTCGCTATGGCCCAAGTAGGGGAATATTTTCCTAAGATGTAACTTTCTTTTTCTTAGCTTGGTAGTTATTTTTAATGAAACGAAAAGGAACTCCCGGTTAATTTTGTGTCAGCTATCATCGAACACTTGCTGGTCTACCATTTTATAACAGGTAATCTCATATATAGCTATATTATTTCTTTCCTTCTTATATTTTAAGGATGCCACTAATGTTTCCCTAGCTGGATCCATCTACCCATCACTGACGCCTTGTAAGAGATTCTCTTACCACTTGGCCACCAACGAGCCATAAATAAAATAGAATTCACTGGTTAGTTGAATCAGCACTGCATACTGCATCAGTAGCTAGGGAGGCGCTGCGACCAATGCCGATACTTGAAATAGAATCGATAACGACGTTATTCGAGCGCGGTGCTCCATAGTATTTCGCCGATTAATTCAGAAGCTATCAACAGCTTCGGTTCTTCGTTTGAAGGCAACACTATTTGGAAGACTTTGTGAATAGCCAGTTAAGGGGTTGTTATGAAAGCGTTGGGAAATATTGTTCGGGGAAAACAGCGGACTTGTAATCCCAACAGGGAGTTCCTCTGAAGTACCACCGAGGGTAAGGTCATTACATAACGCGCTGTTTCAGTCGCTCGAGGCACAACGAGCGTTGTTTATTTGCAACTTTGCCGCGAAAGCTCGCAATCGCGCCTTTCGGTTTTCCAAGCGCCGCCATCCTCCTGTTGACTATGTTTTCGTTTCGAACGTCCAGACACAAACAGGTTGACCAGCCACTAACTAGCCTTTGTTCGATTCATTCCGTTACTACCGCTCAAAATTGTTCGAAATCGTCTGAATCGTTTCCTGAACGCGCATCACAAATTTCGTGAGGGTATTCATGGATGTGATCACGATGCATTTCAGAAAAAGGGCAGAATAGCTGGCCATACGCGGACGGTATTTCCCTTTGAAAATTTTGACATGGGATTATTTCCTTCAAAAAACATTCGAGCCAGTGGGCGACACCTCGCACCATAAAAATCGGCAAGCAATTGGGACAGGTTTGCAGAAGACTATTTCCAACTAGTGATTTATAACCAAGGGTGATTCATCTCACACAAGGAATGAGGAAGGGCCTGGAGATAATATTTTTATTCAATAATGACTATGCAGGCATGAGTCGGGCCACTACAGTTCTGTGAGAATGTCAACTTGCATTTGCCCTCTATCATGATGAAATTTCGAGCATTACTTACAATCAACCGCACCAAATGACAATTTTTAACCGACTTCAAACAAGGAGGAGGTTACTATGGTCGTCTAGCGGGATTTTTTTTTTTTTTTTTTTTTTTTTTTTTTTTTTTTTTTTTTTTTTTTTTTTCGGTATGTGTTGTCCACCGGCGTTCAGCTCCTGTACGTCCGATCGGGTTACTTTTTTTTTGTTTGAAAGGGTTACTATCCAGGTAGGTCCCATAATTTTTTCAATTGAGTCCGTCTAGTAGTTACGTCTCCAGACGCGGAGAAACGCCGGAAAACGTGATTTTCGCGAAAAAGGAAGTTTTGACTTTGCAAGCTTATAACTTCTAGAATACTTGCTCGATTGTTTTGTTTCTGGTGTCATTTTGTTCATAATTTATCTGCCTACAAGGGCCTAGCTTCAATTTTTCGTTCGGCATTCTCATATGGCGTGTAGAGAAGAAAGTGTAACAAAAAATGTGATGCCGATTTTCACTTTTTTGAGGTTTTTCGAGCACCGTTCCCAACCACGTCGAGAAAAAAATATGAACACTATTGCACTTGAAAGCACTTAGCTAGAGCTTTCTAACGATGGTAAAAAATCAAGTTTAGGTGGCATAATAAGGGAGCAATCAATGTTTTAATGGACCTGTGTTTGAGACCTCATAACTTCCAAACCAAAACTGTTTTTCCATCGTTTTTAAACTTAAATTGTTCAAATTTGAGTCTAGTTTACTTGATTCAAATTTGGTATTGATTGGAGTAAAAGTAGATACTTTTTAGGCCGTATTTCTAAAAATTTGTTTCAAAATCACGTTTTTTGGACTATTTATGCTTGTAGAAAAAAAACTACGTTAGTCATAGCATTCTCGTTATAAGATTTAGATTCAGCGTTAAATTTTCAATAAATAACATGGTTTTGAAGGCCAAATAACTCCATTTTAATGCACAAACGTTTGGCGAATTTCTGAAATTTGGTTCGGATTCTCTCATTCAGTGTGAATGCGGATACGCTTCAGGAAATCATCACTCTATTATCGTTAGAGAAATAAAGAACGAGTAAATTGGTGCAATTCAGTAACCAGCAATGGTGTAGACAATTATTTGAGTTTTGTAAGGTGTATTAATGGGATCAAAGTATCCGGTATGTTGACCAAGAGACCCAAATCAGTGGATGGATTATTCCAAACGTTCAAACTCACTCTCAATTAACATAATAACATTGAAAATAGTTAGGTAATCATTATACTTTGGAACTTCAACGTTCAACGGACTTATGAATCGAGTTTGGACGGTTAGTAGTAAGTGACAAAAACACAATAATGAAAGCTTGGGAAAATTCTGTAAAGAGAGCTGTCCATAATTGTAAGTCACTAAAAAGAGAAAAATAAAAAAAAACTTTTAAAAAAAAATAAAACCGACTTCAAAAGTTTGTCTATAAAATACACTCTGAAAAGGAAAAAATAACAAAAATGTCCCAACTTCGCAGCAACTCATTCGCCAACTACACATTTTAAGGACTACTTACTTTACTACTCGTATTGACCTGACCACTTCCTGATTGATTGGATCACCTTCCCTAATAATATAAAAATTACTATTTCTCATTTCCCAAATGATTAAAAGATTTTCCTTTCACCTCTGAATTGCCTCCAGATTGATCATCTTTTGGAGTCGGCGCCTCTCTGGCAAAATGACTACCCGATGGTTACAAATAAAAAAATATGAATTTACGATAAATTAGTAGGTGGCAGGTAATAAGTCTGGGTCTGGACGTAAAGATTCTTAGAGAAATCTGAAATGGTTTTTAGGAAAAGGCGTGAATAGTCACCTTCAAATCGATATTGTTAATAATCAGTTCTCATAATTGCTGATTTGCTCTGTTCAAGAATCGTGAAAACTCATGATATTTATATTCATACTACTGGTAATTCGGAACCTATAGGCTTCTCCAATACAATATAAGAGAGGCGCCGACTCCAAAAGATGATCAATCTGGAGGCAATTCAGAGGTGAAAGGAAAATCTTTTAATCATTTGGGAAATGAGAAATAGTAATTTTTATATTATTAGGGAAGGTGATCCAATCAATCAGGAAGTGGTCAGGTCAATACGAGTAGTAAAGTAAGTAGTCCTTAAAATGTGTAGTTGGCGAATGAGTTGCTGCGAAGTTGGGACATTTTTGTTATTTTTTCCTTTTCAGAGTGTATTTTATAGACAAACTTTTTGAAGTCGGTTTTATTTTTTTTAAAAAGTGTTTTATTGAACGTTTTCCCCATTACATGAACTTTTTTAACATTCAAACAATTTTTTAACTTCAAATTATCCCAAGAAAATCATCTCCTCTGGCCATACACGCAAGTTCGACTATTGTTTTCCCATCAAAATTTTTCCCATGACGAATCACCTTTCATTTTCCTCTCCAGCACGATTTTCCAAGGCATACAGCATGGTGTCATTAAAACCAACCCCATTCTAATGTGCCACCAAATTCACCGTTTCTTGCAGTTCATTACGGCACGAAATGCTAAAAGTATCGTTCTATCTGCTTGGCAAAGGCTCCTCTTAGGCCTTCGATGGACGACCAATGCAATAGAGACTTTACCTCCAGGAAAATAGTCTCAGAATTAAAATCAAAAGGCAGCAGAAACCCAAGTCCTGGCGCACTTCCGTATCTTGAAGGCTTTAAAGAACCGGCCATCTCCCCCCGCGTCCGAAATAAATATAGGCAGGCGATTGACAAAAACATCCAAAAAGGTATAATAGTGTATACGATAGGGTCACCGAAAGGGACTATTTAGCGATGTTTTTGTGTAAATTTCTCCTTTTATGTGTTCCCATTGGCCGGCCGAGTTGTTTGAAAAATTCAACGATTTCCTCACTGTTCACCGCACGTCGGTGGACTATTTACCCAAGCGAGAACAAGTTGAAAACTGCCTGAGCGGCTTTTGAACGCTCGAAACAATAGATTGCCATATTGCCGGCGCTTGTTCACCTGTTATCGTAATATCCTGGGACAAGTTGGTCCTGACATCGGGCAAAAAGTTCGGTTGATTGTAGAACGTCTCTGAACTAGAACGGTTTTTCTGTTGTCTGGCACAACGGAACGTTGGCTGCTCAACTTTTGAAACGTCGAAGCATTTTTTGGGGCATGTCTATTTTTAACTCTCACCTTTTTTGTTTTCATTTCGGCTCATTCGTTATTATGGTGAAAATTTGTATTGTAATTCATCAAGACTTGTGTCTTGTTAGGTTGACTTTTCCGCTGCTCTTGAACCTTAGAAACCTTTGAGTCCCCATATTTTTAATGGCTCGTGCCTGCAGTTACAAGCAGAAGATTGAAATGAAAATTCTATGTGCTAGAACAGATTTTTAGTCGGGGAATCGGTATAATTTTGCTTCTAATTATACGTCCTCCTGGCAACATTTATTTCGTTATACCTAGATAAGTGTTGGATCCATCGTGCTGGATCTGGAGCAGCAGAACGTGTAATGCTAGCGAGCTGGTGACGTCAAGCCCATCATCCTTGAGGGCAAAGATAGGCCCTTCGAAAAGCAGAGCACGCCGAAGACGCTTGAGGGCATTGTTGGTTTGGTTCAGTTCAGTTGGAGGAAATGCAGGCAGCGGCGTGTACGGGGCGGTTGAAACTGGTCCTGTAGCCTTCCTTCCCGTTGTGAAAACGAGAAGTCCCCGTCCTCGATCCGACATTGTTGTACTGCGGCAGTAACAACTCTCCAACTTAAAGGGCTCGGGATAGAGCTGTACTGGGATGGAACAGAACACTCCTAACACTCGACTCCTCCTCGAAGTTCACTGCTTTCTCATGCACCCACCATTACCACCTCGTCTCATACCCTTCGCATCTCAGAGCTCATTAGGCCTCTGAACCTCACCAGGGGTAACAAAGGATAGTATTCACACCTACCCTCAGGAGAGTCTGGCTGCACTGAATCGCTTCCTGGGACAACCCTTAGGTATAGCACCTCGACGAGCATTGGACATAGTTGCAAACATTAAGTACCCTAGAGTATTTATTTAGCGATGCACCATTACTGTGCAAAATTATTATGCATCCGTATTGTGCACCCTTGAAAACTACATACGTAATAATTTTGCTAATGCTGTTTTATTTCAGTGACTCTCAGAATTCTTATTGTTTATCATGATGGAGATAGTAGAAGTATTCTCCATATTTTTATTGGCTGGCCAAGCACCCAGTCAGGCATCCTCAGGGCGATGTGAAAACATGAGCTATTCTTCCACAGGCTTTTTGAACTCTTATAGCTCTGGATCTGAAAAGAGACAGAAGTAGCGAACTAATGCTTCGTGATGTATTATACATGAACTCATTCACATCTCAGAGCGTACCAGCTAGCGTACCAGTTTCACATGGATTTATAATAGTGGTGCGACGACAATAAAAATAATGCACTACACTCTCATCTCTTGTCGTTAAAGATCCATTATTTTCCGAACGCCTGAAATCAGCCTCCCTGCTGGGTAAAGTTGAGTGTTCATAGTGTTTCCTTCTCTTGAGCTCCCAGAGTGTCCTTTCAAAGTGCTCTCGGTAGATCAATTAGGCACAATGTGCCTATCAACTGCTAGAGCTCAAGTTAACAAATTAATTAAGCTGAGAGACGATGCGTGTTGTCCATTGGCAAACGAACCCTGGTTAGGGGATACTGCGCTGATAGTTTCAGGTTCGTTCTCTGGTAGCTGTCGTCTCAGAATCACTATGTTCATCTATTTTGCGAGCAATCAATTCACCAAGCGCGTCAATGCTCGTCATCCGAAGCTTGCTTTTCCGTACCAATCAATTCGACCAGCCAACCCGCGCCTTGCTATGCTCAGGGGATGATTGATTACCACCACAAGCCTCGCTTCATGCGTGATGAGTTAAATTCTTAATACTAGTTGGTGAAATAATGGAAGAGAATCTGCGATGATCTTGTCATCCCCTTTGGATCACTTCAATCGAGAAACGCTCATTTGAATATATGAAAAAAAGTAGAATCCATTTGATAAATTATTATTTACTACTTCGTCTTGCTTATACTATTAGTCTTCACACATCGAACCTTTTACAAACCACTTTTCACACATGTTTTTTTACAAAACCACTACGCACCAGAACCCAATACGAGAAAAAGTGGAAGTTCATTTTCTCCTCGATCGTTTGATCCTTGAACCACTGCGTTGCCAAAGCTTTAACTTCAAAGGTGGCCGTTTTGAATTTAGATACTCGTGAGAAACTCAAGTCTTAGGTTGGTTTACTTTAATCCATCCCAATCACCAGGTGATCAATTCTCTAATTAAACAGGGGATGAAAGCATACCAGGAGCCTCACGACCAAACATTTGCTGAACACAAAGGCTCCGTTTCTCTGCTTGCAGGGTCGTACTATTGGAGAGTTTACGCAGGTTGCACGGCAGTATTAAGCTGATACCGAGGGAAACCGAAGGAAAAGAACCAGTTGGAAGGTGGATTTGTGAAGTGGTCGGAAGAGTCTTCGGACAAGGGGTGACTCAATGAGAAGGTTCGGAAAGGAAAAAGAGGCGCCGTTCGCCCAGATCGTGTTCTAATTGGATTTCGGAAGCTTTTACTTTCCCGGCCCGTCGACAGAGTGAAGTGTTCGATTCGTTAATTGCAAAGTACACCTAGGCAAATATTTGCCACTTTTGCAGAAACTCTCCCTTACTAAGCGAGACATGCGCTGCAGTACACGCAATAAAAATAAATGTCCACCAGCGAATTCGTTTTGATTTTACCCAAATATCAACTGGGGTGAAGAAACAAAGACCGGTTCGTCGATGGAGGCCGGGAAACCGCGAATAAAATGGAACGGTACGGATTTCCAATTTCATGTAAGAGACAATAAGACCCTTGAGAAACGCGAGCGTCAGAACCAGCTGCACACAGAAATTGCTCGAGTGGGGTATTCCGGCCAAAAAACGAAAAGACCCCGTTCGGTTGCCGCCGCTTTGCCAATTCAGTGGGCAAATCAGAGTTGAAGGAATTGGAATAGCGACGAGAATAGAAGATTTTTAGTGAGGTCTGTATAAAAAAATTGATTCGCTGAAACATAGGTTGACCTCAAGACATTGCTGATTTCATCCAAAGAAAGCACTGTTGGGTCTTACGAATATAGTACTGGTCGGAGAAATTGTTGATGCTGCTATATTGAAAATAACGTGAGGACTTCCTCTAATATTTTTCTTGTTCTGACCACAAACATAAGAAGACACAAATCTGAAGAAAATCAGAACTAAAAATAGTTAGAAATCTTCAATTTCAGCACGAAATTTCAATATTCCAAATTTTCAGTTGGAAAATTGGACCGCAAGCAGGCTCAACAGAGAGTTTAGTTGGCTGGAAGTTACTTCCGGTTCGACTCAAGTATCGAAGGACAACATCTACTAGTTTCGGAGTTGATCGGATCAGAAACAGTTCGCACGGAGGCGAGTCAATGAATAATTAGTTTGGGATTCGGAATAGCAAGTTTCTGAAACTGAATGCCCTTTCCAGAGCGAGACATAAACCGAATAAGAGAGACCTGTTCTTAAAATTCAAAACAAAGGGTATTTGCAAAAGTTATAGCAGAGAGTATGCATTGAGAGGTTTTGCGTTCAGACGACTGTTCGACACGTAGCGCGTAGAATTAAAATAAAATCTTACCCCTTTCGTCGCAACTAGTGAAAACAACGCTGGCAACGTCTTTCTTCTTTCTTTCTCATTAACTACCGAGACTGATCCGAAAATATTGTTCCTTTTTTATTTTCGCCAGAGAACCGGTTGCCTAGTGAAAGCCGGATGAACTTTGGTTGTTTTGCAAAAGTAATAAAATGCAGCCGAAGCTCCGCCGAGTTGGAGGCTCAACTCGGCACTCAAGGAAATTAGCTGCAAAAATGATAGGAGATAGTGCGTGGGCGTGCCAGAGTTCAAGGAGATGCTGCGATGTTCGGGTGGTGTAGGTACGTCTGTGCTCAGTTGTGTTCGAGCTCTTCCATCCCCCTCATCGCACTTTCTCTGTCATTTTCCAACTTCGTAGGGGAAACTTCACTAGGACGGCGAAGAGAGTTACATTGTTTACTCGCATTGTTCCCAACAACTTGGCCTCCGGGTCTGGATCGATGGAGTCCGGGTGATGCGACGGAAGGTGGTCTCCAGTTGGAAAATGACGAGGAAGCCAGTAGAATGAAAAAAGAGAAGAGCGAAGCGCAAAAACTATGAGGAAGAGTTGAGCATCACAGGCTTCACGTCCGGGTTTGGCCGAGGGCAGTCGAGACCTTCCGGGAACGACCTCAATTGAACGGATACACAGAGACAACTGTGACACCGACCCTGCACGATTTTCTTGCTCAATCCCATGACATCCCAAATTGAGCAAAGCCACCGCCACGGCCGTTTTTCGGTACGACATCCGAAATAACCTTTACGTACGCATGCGCACAAGAAATCGACTCAGCATGAAGTGATCCTAATCCTTAGGCCACAATAAAATAAATTAGGAAATGATTAGCTGAATATGAAAGTTTGTCGATATTACCTGGTCAAGTAGAAGCGCTCAAATTGTTTCCCAGTTCATAAAAAAAAAAAAATAATAATCCTAATATCTGACATTTTCGAGGACAAACTTGAGATACGGGAATCTTCTTGAGGTAAGATGAGCACAAAATTAGAAAAAGCACCGAAAAAGCAATGGCGAATAGCAAGGAAGCTAACTGTGTTTCCCAACGGTTTCCAATAATTCTCCACGCAGATTTTAATACTGCTGTGGCAGCGACTGATATAATCTTCGCATCTATAATCTTGAGAGCTTATCTGCGAAGAGCACCGGATAAAAAGAGAGGGAAACTCGCCGTTAAGAGCGAAGTCGAACGATAACTGGAGAAAGAAGGAAACGATAAAAGGACGAGTTAGATGATTTAGAGGGTGAATTGGATGTTTTGGGGACTGGAAGGGAAACTGCTGGCTATATTACTAGAGTAGAGTACAGGCTAGGCAGGCGATGGAGTCGCCTTGCACGGCTCTGCAGCTTCGCTTGACAACAGAGCTTCAAGCTCAGCCGGTCCGCTGAGCGCTTTCGGAAGGAGAATTCCCGCTGCTATATTAAATTCCAAGCCTCAACCGCACTTTGTCTCAGAAGAATTTTGATGAATTTAACCTCCCTCTATCTGTTCCCCCTCCTACTCTATCCGGCTCGACTCTTCGCCAAAATCCTTCTCTCTCGCTCACTTCGCACATCGCGTCGCCAAAACTTTCGTCAACTCGAACGCTTGGCTGCATTGCTGCTCGCCCCAGACGAGGCCGCGAAATTCAGGGACTTCCCCGAGCACTCCCGCGAGTACAGAAATAAGCGTCAGGTATTCGCGGGTCTGGAGAAGCGCGAACTACTCGTAAACTTGTCGTTAAGTTGACGCTGGTATAAGATATCGGAGGTATAGAACGCAACGTTTGAATTCCAGTGGCAACATCGTTGTTCGACTATCAAAACCGTTCGGCAAATGGCTCCAAAGTAGTGCAGAGTTTATTTTCACCACAAACCAGTACTTATAATTATGCAGCTTGCAACAACTTGCACAATGCAGTAACTGGAGGTAACGTAGCTGAAGCAAAAAACAAACTAATAGTCCTGCTGATAATTCTTATCGATTATGTAAAAACTCTGAATTTATTTCAACACTCGTCGCAAACCCTCTTAGTCTAACGAGAGTTGAATTCAGAGCTATTTTCTTGGCGTTATAAATTCATAAGTAATTGCAAAGTGTATTAATAAAGTTTCGGAAATTGGCTGCAAAACGATAACAAACATCCGTGATGGTTTTATTCATTTGGCTCTGAAAAATCATCGACTTCAGTATCGAACGTGTCCATGTTTCGGAAACATTGGAAAATACGAATTAGTACCCTCTTGAAACAACATCAAATGAGCTCGAAATTGAGAGAGGCTGAACAAAGTGAGATGCACGGTGTGTAGCTCTAGAGATAAAAATCAGGCGTCATTTTTCGCCATTACAAACATGAAAGACCTCTAGCGTCTAATATATAAAATATTATGGCTTGTAAAAATAAAAAAAAAAAAAAAAAAAAAAAAAAAACAACGCATAAGGTGGATGTAATGTGAGTGATCCAAACGATACAAAACTAGTTTCTTTAAAGTGGGTTGTTTTTTAAGCAAGAAGACCCAAAAATACGGAAACGCTCAAATTAAATAAATGATATTGCGACTCACGAGAAAGTACTGTGATACGAATAATAAAAATTCAATGAAAGCTAATTTTGCACATTCACTAGGAAAACATTTGCTGAAAACGATATGACGATTTATTTCATATTTTACTGTAGACTGATGGACAGACAGGCACGCAGACACTTGTTCAGGAAGTGATTTTGTGCATAATATACTATGAAAATTTCTTCCAACCTCCATTCTGAATTCGTCTTTTCAGACGATCACAATATTTCCATTTACATCGTAAATACGGAAGTAATTTGGGACCTACCAGTGTAAGTACTCTTTCGACTGAAAAAACGTAACCCGATCGGATATTACAAAGGCTGAATGCCAGCGGACAACACATACCGAAAAAACCCGCAAGTCAACCTTAGTAACCTCTTTTTAAAGTCGGTTAAAAAGGAATTTCGGCGTTAAATATAGTGAACTATGCGCTTTGACGCCGATCGGCCGTAAAATACCAGCCGATCGGCTTACCTGTCTACAAAGCCCAAACGTTTTCGCTCCGTGACGTCATTTCAGGCTTAGCGGCTTCAACTAGAGCTGCGAAGCCGCACAAACATTCCATCAGAAGTTTACACAGCTTACAGACCTATTAACAACGGCAGCATCGCTGTTCATACAGACCTTCATGAGATAATAGTAGCCACCTGAACTGTCTCTTTGAGAAAGATAGAGTCCGAGAATGGAATGGAAAGAGACGCCAGATTTTCTAATTAGTAGAGATGAAGAAAAATTTTTTCACTGGTTAGCGAAAGTATAACATTTCGAAATTCATTCAATTTTCACACTTCTTGGTGTCGAAAAATGAATTATTTTTAACGATCAAATAAAGACCATACAATGCAACCTACGATGATTCGATTGGAGAACTACAAAGGCTCTTTTCCAGTGTTGGAAACAAATTCACTCCCTTTGAGAGTTGATAATTCTGCTCAGTGGAGCCGAAATGGGAAGAACAATTAATAGGTGCCCTCAGACTCTCTTGCTATAGTTGCGGTCATCTGGGAGAGCAAGCTTTCTGAACTAGAATATGAACTCGAGTCGGGTTTGACCCAAAGGGACGAAGTATACACCTACCAACCTACCACCGACCGACTACACTAATTAAGCAAATATCGCCGGAATCTTGGCCGGGCACAGGCGGCCTCGATTCTGCGCCCAACGGTGCAAGTTAGATTGCCCATGAATTAACCATGCGGTTACTCGAGCAATCTAATTAATAGTGAAATTCTATTAAGGATTAAACCTTCTCTGCCTTTTCTAATGAACCAAGTTGTCAAGTTGTTGGCATAATTGATGTGCTCGACGGTGCCAATGACGGGAGTGAGTCTTTGGCGAAAGCTCATTGATATTTTTTCCTCATTTTTTTTTAGCACAGAGTTTGAAAAAAAGGCTAATAAAAATCCTGAAAAAGTAACTACCATCTTAGTATCTCGAACTACTTGTCTCTAATATTTTCAATAGATATTCCCGTATCAAGATAAATTACGCCTTCTCTGATCCCAAACGAGTCAAAGCTGGCGTTCCTCAGGGCTGTGTACTTGGCCCAGTCCTCTACCTGCTCTTTACAAACGATCTGCCTACAGTAGAGGAAATGCATTGGTTAAGAGGTTCTTCGTCGATCGTAATAACCTACTCTCGATGGGGAGAAAAATTACTATTTTATTATTTATTGCAACCAGTATACATTTAACAGGCCAGTACTTTATGGTCTAGTTTAATATAAGTAGCTTAGCATTTCGTTCGTTTGATTGGCGTTATAAATTTATGATCAGTGATTCATACAGTCGCTGAGGATCAGAATGTTCTTATAAATTCAATATCGTTAAGTATCTCGTCTTTACCAAAAACGCAGCGGTTTTTATTTTCTCGTCTAGATGTATTAGAATTCCAAATGGAATATGCTCTAGCTGACGGTACTGTGGATTATCGTTGTCACTCGGAATAAAATGTGCTCGAATAGGAAAGCGTTAGGGCGGTAGATAGGAGAGCAGCGAGACATTACCGTGTCGAGATGCCATCGCGTAGCTCGAGAAGCAGTTTCACTCGCTAACCGTCGTCGTGGGAATGAGATGAAAATGGAGAGAGAAGGGATGAACGAAAATGGAAAGCACCTTATTCGAAGAGTAATTACGCGGTTCGAATCAAAAAGTAGGAGAAAAAGGATAGTTCCAATACCTCGAAGCTGATTTTCATCACATTTGGATGATTATTTCTCATTTCTATTTTGGTACAAAATAAATAGGTAGGTACCTACCTACTAATTTTTTTTTTCATAAATAAATAAAAAAATTTCTACAACGAAGGTTTTTTTTCTATCTTTAGTTCATGTGCTGGTTCTAGAGAAACAACCGAACTAAAAATTGTTGGCTTCAATACCGCGAAAATGGAATCTCTCCTTTTCACGGGCCCCTTGTTCGCCGATTCATATTATCCTGATTCGTGGGTTTTCATCGTGATCGATAAATGTGAGATTCACAATCGTACATGACGTTGAAATGTAAGGCTAAAACCAACTCGATTTGAGTTTATTATTCAATTTTTTTTTTCGTGAAATCTAGCATTAATGGAGCTAAATATCAACAATATCCGATTCCTTCCATTTGCACGTCGTTCGGGTGGAAACTACTGTTGGATGAATGTAGAGAAGCGAATTTATTCTTCACAACATACGGCAAGTAATTTATTACGAGTGCTTTATAAAGGCGTGGCTGACAATGACGTTCGTATGCCAAGGTCTAGGTTCGAGTGAAGTTGTTGCAGCCACCTGTTATGTGGGGGTAGGTGCCTCTCAATCTCTGCAGCCTCTGCCGGATGAAATTTGCATTTCATTTTCCACACGCGCTATCCGACTCTGCACAGATGTCAAGTGGCAGCTGAAGGAAATGCGTTGGTCTCTAAGCCAATGTGTGGGCGCGAGGTAGCAAATAAAACGGTCCGTGTCGTGCGAGGCCTAATAAAGTGCCGTCTCGGGGGAAATGAACGCCATAATACACATAAACAACGTAGACTTGAGACGAGGAAATTATCGATATAATCTGATCAAACTGTTGGAACTGATAACTGAGAATTGCGGCGGAATTTCTGCAGAACCATACAAAATTCGGAGTGCTTCCAAATCGAGATTCCTAGATAAGGAAAGTGCTTCAAAAGGCTTCAGAAAAAGGTGGTTGTTGATAGAGACCCGACGATAACGAGAAATAATTTTTGTACCAACGCATTTTATCTTAGTGATGAAATTGACATGGTTAGTCATTTACTGAGTTGGAAATACTCGAGCTTATATGGTAGATGAGTTTATAAGAGCATTTCAATTGAATGGACGATTGAAGGACTTTCTCCGTTACACTTAATCACGGAGCCACGATAGGAAAAATAGATAAAGCTTCGAATTCAATATAATATTCGAGGCAAAAGATTATTTTTCTATGCCCGAGCCGGTTTTTTTTTCATGCGAGGTTCTCTACACCTCCTTCCTCCTATGTGAAACAATGATTGACTATTTTTAATATTCACACACGGGACTATAAATTTTTGACACGAGAAACTTCGATGAAAGGTGTAGCATAAAAAGAGATAAACACAATTTTTTACTATTACGTCGATTCTTTTTAGTCCACGTTTAAAACAAAATGGCAAAGCAATCTACGACTCTTCGCTTCGAAACCGTCTGAATGACGCTGAGCGCAGACGGTAGCGATCCTGTCTATGCAGCTCTGAAGGGTATGTTTGATTTCCATCTCCGTCATAACCTACTCCATAGCGGCCGCGGCTTCAGCCGGATATTATTCCGGTGACAAACGTTACCCGTATTGACTTATTGTAATCGAACCTCCACAGCGCCCGCTTTGACATCTGCCATCGGCCCTTGCTAGTTTTTCATATTTCCCACGAACTCTAGTATTTTCGAAATAGAAGGAAACATTCCTCTGCCAACCAATTCGTAGACATCGTCTGCTATTGCAGTAAAGGAAGAAAATATAAAACGAAGCAGAGCGGTTGAATTATGTTCAATCGTATTTTCAATTTAAATTTTCATCCGCAAAATTGTTCTATTTACCTCACGAATCCGCTTTTATTAAGAAACTATATTTAAATATTCAAGAATATCTGTACGTTTTTCGTGGTAAATTCCACCGCAAAAGCAGTACACCTTTCAATTTTTCAGTGGAAAAAAGGCCGAGTCCCTTATTAATCACCGCGAATGCCAAAAATTCAGAGTTATTCTCCGTTCGGTTTTAAAAGCGATGCGAAAAAACCTCTCCGTTGAACAAAATTAAGACCACCACTAACAATGGCTGCGCTCGAGCCTATTTGCCAGCAGAATCCCTCGGACGTCGGAACTGAAATTAGTTTAAACTCTCAATGAATATTCCCCTTCATTTGACTCCCTGAATCTCTCCTAAATTTCGGTTAAGACCCCGCCTATTGCTTCAACACAGTTCGAAGTAAGCGCCCGCAATTACGGCGATGGGCGTTTGCTTACAGCTGAGTCTCATTCACGAAGTTTAAGTCGTTCTTCCGTAGGATAATAAGACGGAATACTTGCTTGAAAATGTTGAGAATAATTTTTCTCGATCGATTACGATGATTTCACACATATTGAAAAATGTAAAAATTTACCAGTTGAACTTTTAGAATGAGCTACATTGGTCCAGGGAGATTCTAGAAAATATCGAATTTCCATATTATGAGTAATTTATTTATTTTTTACATTGGAATTTGATACCACTGAATGCACTACAGCTTTTTGTACGTATTGAATTCTTGTCAAGGTAAATAGTTCAGCCTTGTTCTCGTAGAAACTCATAACATGTTTTAATGTTACGTTAATATTGAATTTTTGCGATCAACTAGACATTTATCAGAAAAATCAATGTCTATAGCTGAGGTCGGCATTTTTTTACCTTTAGTATATTAAAAATTAAGTAATTATAAGAAATCACGATATTTTTTCTTGTAGGACACAAGAAATCAACAGCTATTGTCTGTTCGGGCTTTTAGGTTCTTGTGGCTTCAGCTGCCTTCCGCGATTATAAAACGGAAGGCTCACCTGCTGACCGGCCTGCTTTCCTTGACGATATGAGCCTAATGAAAACGTTGCAGGTATCCGCTTCCGGCCTTCAACAATCGACTGTCTCTACTCTTCGCTTATCGCAATATTATTCCTCGTTGTACTCGTAATATACGAATTTTATCGTTAACTTCCGCCTCCTCATTCTTCTAAAAGTTGGAAGCCCTGATTGGTTATGAAAAATCTCAATTATTTTTAACCTAGGCTGTGGACCTCATGGTTCCACGTCGCCCTGAGGATGCCCGAATGGGCGAAAGTGCTCGGCCAGCCATTAAAAACCTGGAGAATAAGTCGCCTAGTTTTTCTCCCCCTCACAACCCCTCTACGAATTATTTCTAAGTTTTGCTCAAGAGAATTGTTTCTCTAGGTAACAACGTGATGAGTCTAACGTGAACCTTATGTACCCTAGGTCTCCTAGGTCTAGAAAATAGTCTTGACACAAAATTACGAATTCAAATTTTTTTAAATAAAAATAAAAACGTTCGTTAAAAAAAAAATATTGTTGAAAAATAAATATAGTTGAAAAAAGCAAATTTTAATTCGAAAACAACAAAAATGTCAGCTGTAAACAGTCGTTTGCCTAAATAATTATTATTTTATCATGATATTATCATATTCATTATATTTCATATTTCATTGTATCATGATTATTATTTTAATTCAGGTTTCAGTGATTTGCTGGGAATATATGGCTGTCGTAAAATAACCCCGCGCTCCAGAAGCACCTTCTCTTAATTTTCATTTTCCTTTTCTTTTTCAGAAGAAAAATCAGGCGGGGAAAACCATCTAAGACAAACCGCCACCCCAAATAGCGCTCTGAAGTGACCAAAATGAAAAACCAACGACTAGCGCACGATGAAGAAGTTTCGCTTGGTTTTATTAAAATCTCGAGTTATTTATTGAGGCGGCAATGGCGCGTATAAATGTTGTGGTCACGTCGTCTAAAAGGGAAAGAAGGGGCTGAAAAGTATAGAATATCTGGGGTAGAATGAGATATACTAAAAGCGGTGAATAGAAGTGACGTACATCTACGGTTGGGTCTAGGAATCGTTCGTATCTGGCCAATGGCCAAATACATTAGCTAAAGATGTTTTTCGCTATTGAATACATTCTATGTACGTCAGTTGGTGCCAGAATATTTTCACTTGTTTTTCAACACTCGCAACGCTCTCAGCTTTCTAATCCGAGCTTAATGCCCAGCTTAAAAAGCTGAGTAAATAAAATGCAATAGGTATCTGGGATATGGTTAGTGATATCCATCAAAGTGTGAAAAGTTCTTCGTAATAATTCTTGGCGCTGAACGAACATTTTATTTGAGCATCAGCAGGACATTGTGTAAACTTATGTTCAAAGCTGTAGCTATAGTAGCAATGCAGCAAAAAAAAAAAAAAAAAAAAAAAAAAAAAAAAAATTAATTAATTAATTAAAAAAAAAAATAATAAAAAAAAATTTAACGGTTTTTTGTGGAATTTTTGTCAGTTGCAAGACAGTGTAGCTACTCGGTGACAACCTGCTTGCTAGATAGAGTGTGCTATTGCAGCGGACTCGAAATTATATGGATGGGCTTTTTTGCTGCATCGCCGCGTACCCAATGAATCGACGGCTGTAACAATTCAACGCCAATACCTGGCACCGCTTGCCATTGTTGCTAGGTACACAGATTACTCTCGACCAGAATCCACATTGTTAGGCGAGAGCTGGCAATAAAGCGATTCTTCAGACCGCCATACATCGTGTGTGCTACCATAAAGCTACTCATCGACAGAAAATGATGCCTTCATTCATCAACAAAGCAAAGGCTATATTGTACGCGGGGATTCTAAATAAAATAGCCGATAGGGCCTATCAGTATGTTTCCTCGCTTATGCCATTCAGAGCACAGGTGTTTCTTCATGGTAGGGCAATCGAAGTTGTGCGTTGAAGGTCCTTTCTATCGCTCCTCTAAGCCGCTCGTCGATCCCGTTCGGTTGATGGATGTTCGAAGCACGTGACTTTCAGACGCCGGTTTTATAAACTTTGGAACGACCTCTCACGGGCTATTCGAGTTGTCCACGGTGCCATTTCCATTCGCTGGTTGGCGCTAATACCTTTGAAACTTCGCCTGGTAACTCCTAAGCGTTGTCCCATTGATCGCAAAGCTTACGGCCGAAACGGTCTCGATTATGCTTTCAATAGCTGCTTCGATTTCAACAATGGAGGCGCCCAACTTCGGGAAACCGCTTGCAAAAATGGGAACAATAAAATGAATGTCACCCATACAACCGGTCGTCAATTTCAGGCGTTTTAGTTGTATTAAATTGACTATACGCGAAAAGGAAAAAAAATAAAGTTGGATAAAAAGTGAGGTTTCGGGGATTTTTTTAGTTATGAGAAATTTTCGGGGGCATAATATAGAAAGCGGATGATCACAA
This sequence comes from Tupiocoris notatus, assembly GCA_037159825.1. Lineage (NCBI taxonomy): Eukaryota > Metazoa > Arthropoda > Insecta > Hemiptera > Miridae > Tupiocoris > Tupiocoris notatus. The sequence continues at coordinate 36,803 of JASJUZ010000795.1, forward strand.
TGCTTGATCACAGTTAATGTTGTCACAATAAATTAAAAGTTTGAGCAGAGTAAAATATGTCATAAACAAGAAAGTAAAAATTGCGGCCACAGCGGGGCTCAAATTCAAGTTTAGTTCCATTTCAAAACAATTCCAATCATGCAGCATGGCATTTACAAGCAAATTTTCGAAGCGCATTATAGAGGTGACCGTTTGAAGAATATTAAAACTATGGTAAAAATATATTTGTGAAGCATTTCAATAAATGCTCGAGAAACATCATCATTACATATTTATGTATGCTTGTGGACTCATGATTACTTTTGCCAGGAAGGATTTTTCTCCAAAAAACCAAATTTTTATCTCGAAAATTACGCTACCTAGTTACTGCGCGCAGTGATAGCATAAATATAACGAATGAAGGGCGAAGGTTCCGCTGTTAGTGAATCGCGAATCGACATGCTCGAATTGATGGAACCGTTCTAGATTTGTAAGAAAGATTTTTCTCCTTCTTTTTCAAGCAAAGGAAATTGACAGGTGCAGTATAATCTGTATTTTTAAAAAATAACACGAAATTGCAAAAGACAAAAGAAATATTAGATTCGGTTTGATTAATTTGTACATAAGAGCTCACCTGAATCTAGAACGAATGTCCTTTTGACGCACATGGACGTGTGATCCCTTCGATGTAACAATTAGAACTGAACGTGATTATCTAACCAGCTTATAAGATAGTAGTTGAGGGTGAAGATTCAATGTACAGTGAATATATACATTTTTTTTCTCTGGAATACGATTCTCGGTCGTCTGAAACTGATTTTTCCTACGTATTTTCGGGTCAAAATTCGATGGTCGATTTTTCCGAACAAGCCAAAAAAACATAATTTCCTGCAAAAGTTCGAATGGAAAAACAAATTTAGAACGTCGCCCTATTTTACTACAAACGATTGTAATGCATCAGGAGACAATACACGTGCATAAATTCTAATCCTCCGCAAACTTTGTCGTGGCAATGATAACTATGCATGCTATTGTTACGAATCATGGTAATCGGCGCGAGTTCGAATAGATAGAACCGGAAAAACCTTTTTACACATTATTGGGAGAAATCGCGGTCCTACAAAATGGGTGCGGAGAAAATCGTCAGGATCGTCGCTTGTTGTCTCATGATCGTTATCTTTGTGATGATAATTATTTTCCACGACAATGTATTGTACTTCCGTCTCGGGTCGCTCGTTGTCGGCGGAGCAGCGGTGATCTACGTTTTGCACATAGTTTCCCTTGTTACGGGTGAGCAATACGAAATTATTCGCTATCCTTAATTTGATTGCAGATAACATGGTTCTAAAATTGCAGCCGTGAGATTTATTCGCTGAAATAACCGCATGCCTCCGATACTATTTCAGTTTTTTCTTTGACCATGAACTCTTCCAAAATTCGATTCTACGCATACATGTAGCATATCGAAACATTTTTTTTTTTTTTTTTGTTGTGGATTTGTCGCTTTTTTCGTTCTTCGTTGTTGGGGTTGAGGGGGAGAAAACCACGGCGACTCGTTCTCCTGTTTTTTATTGTTGGCCTGCCAAGCACTTTCGCCCATTCGGGCATCATCAGGGCTTCGTAGCACCATTACAAGGTATCCACGGCCTTGGATACCTTGGATAGGCCGTCGATACCTTGTAATGGTGCTACGAAGCCCTGATGATGCCCGAATGGGCGAAAGTGCTTGGCAGGCCAACAATAAAAAACAGTAGAACGAGTCGCCGTGGTTTTCTCCCCCTCAACCCCAACAACGAACATATCGAAACAGTTCAGCCAACTACTGCAAATCATCTTAGGTACTCGAATAGAATTGTGCTCTGCGAGTACAAGTTGCTGTAATAAAAATGAGAAAATCTTGTTTCTGTTGGTAGCTAATATACGCTTACGGTTTATAGGAAACGTAATTGACGAAGATCTTTGCCAGTTTTGGTCGACCATCGGTTCTGGGTCGTTTTTAGGAACAGGTATCTTCTGGACGGTTATACACGAAGTCTTACAGAGGTATTCACAACGGGACGAGGAAATCGTTCCTTTCGTTGCCGGCATCTTATGCATAGTGGTTGCAGTGCTCCTATTCGTCGACGTGATTTTGACAAAATAACCTGTACCGGCCTCAGCATGTTTCCGTTGTAAATTAAATAAACGTTTTAAAAAATATCGTTCGCGGCTTTTATACCAGGTAAGAATCAACGAGAAGATTCTATGAAATTATTTTTCGACAGGTTGATTCCGAAGAGTCGAATTCGAAAGGGAGCTGAATTCGGAAGAAAATTTAATGGGACTATTATACTCAGAAACATTTTCCGAACTAGAGTTTCGGTGTCCGGGTGTATATGGTCACTTTCAGTCATTTCCGCGAAAAATCAATAAAATTCTACTGTATTTCCGAAACATTTTGTCATAGAGAATTCACAATAAAAATGATCTCCCAGCGAATTCACAAAATGAGCCGTTATTATTGAATTTCGTATCAAATGCAATACTTCCGAAAAATAATCGCTCAAAAATTAAATTACGTACATTACATAATAAATTATTTATAGTTTCGATTTTAACAGGCCTTGAAGATCAATATTTTTAACGGTTTCATAAGCTTCCGTTATGGCAGGAGGATGACGCTTTATTTTCATCGTTGGCTCACACATCGCACTTTCGCGTTACTTAATACCTACCTATATTTACCTATTTCCACATTATTTTTAATATTATAGAAATAACTAAGTGTTGTATTGACGGAATCGTTTCGTAGAAGAATGTAATATCTTTGAATCCATGGAGAAGGCCTATGAATATGAAAGATCATCCAACACGTGAATAACGCTGTTCGAATGAATCAAATCGGAAAAATATACGCTGCAAGATATATTTTCCTTTCGAATGAAAAAATTATCGTTGAGGCTAGTAAGCTGACATAAAGTTACCGTTAACACCACCCGATCGTACATTATCTTTTTAATCCTCGCAGCACTGGCGCAGGGCTTGACACTGGGCCTTATTTACTGAGGATCGCAAGTTCTTGAGATGAGCGAAGCTATCCATTACAGTCTACAGACCGTTAAGGCAACTCCGTCGCACAACTCAACCCTCTTTTCCATCATCATAAAAATACACTACGAAAAAAATTCTACGATTCGCAAGCTGAAGCTGCGAGGTTTTTTGGGGCAGTTTGGCCGACGGCTAAATCGCCTTCTCATGAATTAAAGTTATTGTAGGGCGTTGTAAGGGCAAAAAACGTAAGCTGGCTGGATTCCAGGTTATGAGATACTAAGGCGTGATACCGAACCAAGGATGTGCTAAGCTAAGTGTCGGTTTATGGAAATAAATTATGTTTCACCTGTTTCGTAACAATGGAGGAACGGATATCAGAAAAATAAGTTAGATTTCGAGGAGATTTTATAATTTGATAGCGGTGAAATTTTTGAATAAATCCAGTAAGAGCGTCAAGTTGGAAAGTTTTATGATTTCGAACTTCAGAACTCCGGATAACGCGACTGCCTAGACTATACCTCCCGAAAAGCTTGTGAAATAGATTAGATTTCAAGAACCGATCGTATAATCGGCGAAAACTAGTAAAGTTGGATAATAGCAAATGCAAGTATGAGTTAATGATAAAATAATGAAGCACGATTTGTAAAATTTCTGACAATTATTCATGATCATCTAGTGCGTAAAACAAAATTTGTTGGTACTTTTGGGCCAAGACTAGATTTTCGGATTTTTAACGAGCCTATATAGCAGCTTTTATTTTCTATATTAAAAAAATTTGCTAAAAACTCGTGAAATTTTTATCTTCGTCCCAAATTTGGATATAAAGTATCTTGATTTAGATCATTGCTAATACCTATCATTCCTAATATCGTGGTCAAATGTTCTTGCTTGCTTGAAGAATATAACGGGCAAAAACAGGATTCATCATGTATTTTGTAATCCGATCATATATCATATTCAATAAATTCTAGAGAATTATATTCGGTTCTTTGCTGCCATATTGAAAGTGCGATTGCTGCGTGCCATCAGTGTAATCGCAACTACTTATCGATAGTCAACGGTGCACCAATTTTCCTATTCTCATGCTGGTCTTGCAACAATCCCGACTCCAATAATTTTTTCTTCATGTTAAATCTCGACTCGGTGATCTCTCATTCGACTCGAATGCCTTTGGCATAAAGCAATAAAACAGTCTGCAATTATTTCCCCTAGGACAAGTCAACTGACCGAGAAAATCCGAAACAATCCCGACCGACCTCGGCTCTTCTCTAATCGCCGTCAGCCTAGCTTTCACCCCATTCAGTCGACTGAATTACTTCAAACCGCTCACAATAGAGAAGCAGGTCATGGCTTACACAACTTGAGATCTACTAGTAGTGAATTCTGAATATAGACCTAGAAGAAACTTAAACTAGGGGCTCATTGTGAGGGAACTATTGGCATTAATTTGAAATGCGGGGGGCAACTATGTGATAGATTCGGATGTTTGCGATATCGACCGCCCAGATCCTAAAGAAAAGGTGACAATTTTCTAGTCTATAAGTAGTAAAGGGAAGTACTATTGTGACTCTCTGAAAAGCCGATTACGGAACGTAGGTGTTTAGATAGAGCTTTCTCCAACTGCGGAATTGATGTCGAAATTATGTAATTCGCTATTCCCAATTTTTTATCCGGCGAATCTTCAAAGTTCAATTGAGAATCTAATTCACTTCATGAACTGCTGAATGAATCAATGAATTAATTTTGCTCGGAGTTACTCGAAAAAATATCGACGATTGCTCTTTATAAATGCGCTCAGTGTCCTCGTTTTATCTAGTTTAAGAAACAAAAAATCTATTTTCTTTTACGTAGTTAGACCAAGAATTATTCAATCTATACAAAAGAGAAATCTACAAGCAAAAACAAATGATTACGAGGAGCGAATTCGATATAAACCGTAAGGAAAAACATTCCACGAACCTTTCAGTAATTGGCATCTATTTGCGCTGATATTTCCTAATTTTGCAGACCTGACAGTCAAGAAAAACGACATCCTCGGGCGGATAATTATGATACTCGAATGGGAATAATTTATCAGCCCAGTTTCCATCTCACACTGCCTTTCTAAGGCTTTTTGTCTCACTGAGGAGAAAATGGCTAGAGTGAACATCAAAATGACGAAACGGTCCATCCAACAGAATGAGGATTCATCTTCGTTTGGTTTCGTGTCAAATCGCCTCGAATTTAGACGAATACTAAGAATCGCGAAGCGTTGCTTCCCTTATTTCCACAATCGGTATTACTCTTGTGGTGAAATTTACAAAAAAAAAAAAAAAAAAAAAAATGAGCTGGAAAGTTGGCTGGATAGCCAAAGCCAGCAGCAATGTTACTTGTGAGAAAAAAGTTTGTTGCTTTTTACACTGCTTGTTGGCGATGCCTGTTAGTTCATCTAACTCCAGCTATTTTTTTTGTTTTTGTTTTTTTAATTCAATAGCTACCTCAATTTTAAGGTTATTGTGTGGTATTACTATGGAATCGACATTGGGAAAAATAAATATTTTTTAAGTACTTGAAATGTTTGTTCCTCGTTCTTTTTTTATCAATAATTATTGAGTATTGGGTATTGGTGGTTAATAAACGTTGAGGTCATGAATATCTATGATCACAGTGAAAAGGAAAATAAATCCATTTGCAATCTTTTAGTATATTCAAACATTGAATCGAGGACGTTTTTTCGAAGTTATCAGGTACATTTTACAGACATATAGGGCTGGTTGTGATTGGATATCGTCATAGATAGAAAGATAGAATTTGGCTGAAAATTGGTGGAATGCTAAATCTAAAGCGTTAATTCGAAAACGGATAAAACTGCTCTAAATTAATTTACATCGCAAACCATGCTATATAAATTCTATACGATCATCACACTGTGATAAAGCCGTTTCAGGCGTTCCACATCGTATTCAATAACATGAATCCAAAAGACATCGCTCCATTTTTCAAAATCAATTTTAGCGATGGAGGGAAATAAGTCGAAAGCGAAATGGCTTTTTTCACTCACGCAAAGCGCTAGTACGAGGAAAAGACCAAATAAAGAACAGCCTTGCGAGGACCGTGCAGATTTCGAGTTGTTGACACAAATACAATGAAGTTTGAGCTGTGCATAGGCAGATTTTCGGCTACGCAAACAAACTGCGATTCCTTCCGGCCCGGCATATTGATGTTCAACATTGTTTGGGCGTAAGATTGTCAACGCCTTTTCGATCCCGTTTGGAAAATATTTGACGTTTATTTTTTTCTGAAGGAGCAAAATACATTTATCTTTTCCTATATTTGATAGACGGTCAGAAGAAATCGAATTTTCCTCCTGGCTAACAAAATTTAGCAATACACGCCGCAGTGTTCGGATATGAATTTAGTCTCCGAACAGGATTTTGCGGTTCATTGTTCTGACGTAAATTACTACATGATTACGAAGTAAAAGTAAGTCGTCTGAAAAGTCAAATTCGGAATGGGAGGGATGTCTGAAGAAATATTTACAGTACTATACTCAGAAACACATTCTGAACAAGTGTCTGTATCGCCCTGTATGCGTCTTCCGTGTGTCTCTGGTCGAAAAGTCACAAAAGTTGCCCAAATCTTTGTGAAAAATGAATGCAATTTTTTGAAAATGTTCTTTAAGGTAATGTGCAAAAATAGCAGTCTCTGAATACGGAGTATTTCCGGGATATTCTTGTTCGATTTTTCTATTTTGATTTTTACAAGCCATAATTTAATATATAATATTGCTGTACGGTTGAGGTCTTGAAATGTTTTTTATGACGAGTTGATGATGCTTGATTTTTATCGGTTGGCAGATACAACGTACTTCCATGGTGTGAGCTTTTTTCGCTCTTTTTCTATATGTTGATTTTTACCGCAAAAAAATCATATGATTTAGGTACCGTTTAGAGCTTTTTTTTTCTTTTTTTTTTTGCGGCTACTGAATGAAGTTTGATTTGTATAAATTAATATGACCTGACTGTTTATTATTTTATTAGATTTTTTCTTTTGTATCATTGCTGTAAAAATGATCCCATTACACAATACTTGTATCAGTACACACACCGTACTTCCGCGTTAATAAACTATTTCGTGCTTTTTCCAATCTCCTGGATTAGACGTGGAAGGATTGTGTTATCTATGGACACAATACTGTTGATGATTTGCTTTCTTAATACATTGCGGAGCCAAGTTGCCAATGCGGAACAGTAAATACATTAATACTATATCACTCAAGCGATATACCGCAGTATTCTGAAGCTAATGGTTTGAATAATATATTGATATCGATGCAATTGATGTAACCACAGAATAGCGCCGTTGATGGAAAATTATAACCAAAGGCCACGGTTGACCGTGTAATGTCTCGGTACACGCTTCGCGGTTCTTCGATGAGCTGTTTACGAAGGCCGATTTGTAAATCAAATGTTCCCATTGAACGTCGGTTCAGACAGGAACGCCACCTGTCGCTATTTACCGCCGTTCCTCCCGTCACCATTTACATCTGAATGTCCCACAACGCTCGGTAATTTGGGTTCGCCGACATTCCTTGACGAATTGTCGTCCCCCGTTTCAACCGATCCGGTGTCGAGTATGAGTTTGGAAACTGTCTAGAGAACAGGGGCAATCTACCTAGGGCCGTTTCATCCGTCTTCACTTGAATAGAAGAACATTGCTTGGCGCTGACGCATTGCCTTTGTCGTTTCTCGGTATATCAGTGCGACAAAGATTCAAGTTTCGCTCCTTTATTATTCAATGACGAACTATTTCAGTCGCCATAAAAATTGTCATAGACCATTTCAAATTTTGATGTCTTGCATTTTTCTAGTTTTTACGAGGGTGAGTTATTCGTTTTTCCAAGGTTATCACAAGTTTACGATTGATACTAAATTATTTTTGAACGCTGAGTCGAATGAGACCGTTGAGTTCTTGGTTTTAGAGCAATCGAAGATTTTTCTCTAGAATTTTAGCAATTAGCAGCGATCATAAAAATCGTTTTACACCCTTTCGAACGATCACGAGACACTCTGCCATAGCCAGCTAGCCTATCACGAAGAAGAAAGTTATTGCTTCCTATTCTGGAGCTAGCTATTAACGACCCAGTTGCGCCGTTGGCTTCAATACCGCGAAATCTTTCAATCACACGGGCTCCTTGTACGCCGATTTATATAGCCTAATAGGTTTCATCATGATCGATACAAGGAATTTTAAATCATCATCTTGTCACGCTTTGGTTCCTTCTGCACATTACCAATAAAATGATTAAATTTCATTTCAGTTATGAAACCTCCTCAATAAAATTAGTTTCGCCAAACTAAAGTATTAGTAGACAAATTCAAATCTGAAGAGAGTAATTCGGAAAGAAAATACTCAGAAATACGTGTCCAGCGCTGCAAAAATACGTTGGCTGGTTATGAGTCATAGAAGAACTTGCAGGTAAACGATCTTTTGAGTCAGTTTCGCTGGAGCAATGGTCTGGCTCGGCGAGATAAGGAATACGAGGCCTTCGAAGAACAGAAAGGGCTGAGTTGGTATTCTATTTTATTTATTGGAATCCTTTCAAGTGGTTGGGAAGATGGTTACGTATGATGGTCGGTAGTTATGGGCGGTGGATTTTCCCACGATTCCACCCTCGAAACTCCCTTCGACGGACGAGCTATACCTTGTGAGCGTTTGATAGAAAGAACGATTTACCACCGACTGTGTTTTTCGCTAGGCTGTCATCCTGAATAATGGTGTCGCTTTAGTTTTCCTATTTTTGCCCCGTACGACAGTTTTGGATCGATAAGCATTCCACCTAACACGGGTTATAATACTTGCAGAAAACAAAACGAATGGTAGATTCGAATTGATTCTAACCGTGAAATTCTATTGAACGCAGTATTTATTGCAAAAATAGATCACGTTCGATTTACAGTTACTTTTAATAGAAACAATGATGCCCATTGACAAATGGTACGGATCAATTGTTTCTATCCCGACTTCGGAAATTGAACTGCTCTGGCTGCTTTACGGAACGCGATAAAGATGGAATATTATTTGCATTCCTCCGCGCAACAATGCAGGAAACTGCAAATACATTCCGCCTCGCATTCCACGTTTGAAATTTTAATATTCACCCAAGCACCGTCGGTCGTACAACGTTCACCTTTCTATATGAAGTTTCATCTAGATATGAAGCAGCTCCGTACCTGAGTCAATTAAATATACGTGGTAAATGTATTCATATTTCTCTTAAGGCAAAACTAGTCGCGAAACAAACATAGCAACGGGAATTTCAGTCGTCTATGAATAGTATTAGAAGGAAGTGCATTGTTGTCTTGAATACAAGATAGTATTTTAATTTATATTGTTCTGCAATTAACTCAAACATCTGCCGCACAGTGATTTGATCGGTGAGGACTGGTTAATTATAGTTCTGGTTAGTTTTTTGTTAAGTGTCTATAGTTCTTAGTTAGGTCTGGTGAGTTTTTGGTTAGGTTATTTTCTATGCGTTTCTAAAATTTGGCTTAGAATATATATAGCATATATGGTGGAAGTATTGAGAATGAAACATTGCTCGTTATACGATTTATGAGTGTACAAATTTGAATAATTGAGTCCAATAAAACAGAACTAAACGGACAATTCTAGGTGACGGTGAGTTATATTGTCTAAGGTTCGAAACATCAGTTATTAGTTAGTAGTTATTGTTAAGGTTTACAAGTGTGGCAATATAGAGCTTACTTCCGAAGCGGGATACTCTCTAGAACCAAGCAGTCTATTGACAACTGTCCTGATAACAGCGAATTTCGTTCACCTTACTCTTTATACCCAGCCTTCGGAGCATATAAGTGTTGCAGGTAATGTCTCTCAAAGCGCAACCATATCACTTCACTTATAATACCTACAACAGCTTCTACACCATCTTCATCAACAGTTTCAATTTTACAAAAAATATTATAAATTAATTAAAAAATAAAATTTATTCTAATTAGTAATGTAGGTAATTACCTTTGGATTTGAATGGTGATAGTTATACTGGGTACTTTTGAAAGCCTTCCTCTAAAACATATCACCACTCGAATGCATTCCTTAACTACGAACCATTCTAATATCCTCTGCTGCTCCATTTACTCCGCTATTACGATAAAGCTGAAATGTTCGTACTTGAAATGTAAATTAATCCTCCGGTTTTGTCCACCCCTATTCTTGAAATCGATTCACGGTTCAACAACGGGAAACAGCAGTTAAATTGCGCTAATCTGAAAAGGTTCCTTCATCAGCGACTGAGCAGCTCGCGCGTTAATCGGCCTCTCCAAGTTTCCCGTGTCGGATGAGCTTCTACGACTATTCGCCTCAACGGCTGCTGGCAAGCAAGTTTACGGCATGGAAATAGCCTAATACGGAGTACCATCCGAAACAAACCGACGCGCTTCTCGGTTGGGACGAAGAGGGTCACATGTAAGTGAAGCGCGGAGGCAAATGCGGCGAATGCTTCCGAGCTAAATTAAGTTGATAACCCTCAGCTCAGGGTGGAGGGCATAACAGATAGGCTTGAGAGATATATGGGCTGAAAGAGGCAGATAAAGATGGAGCGAGCGAAAGAGAATACTCTACTTAAAGTTAATTACGTTCGGTAAACGACGAGAGGAGTAATTCCGATAGTTAACAGAAAGTGCCAACAAATCAAGGAGGTTTAATGGCAATGCAATAAAATTTACTCATTAATTTTTATCCGTATTTTAACTGTTATCTAGAAGGAAAATATAAATTTATTTGAAATAAAAATCGGGACCGATTATAAATTAATTATCATTGTATTAATGAGTTTCTATTTTTATCATGGTATTGTTTGTCTTAAAATATTCCATTGGTATTATGTTTTCAAGTGTGTTATTCATCTTTATTTTACCCACCTGATTATTTTTAAAAAAGAAACTTGAATTATCTATGCATAATGATATAATGACATAATTATGGAATAATAATATAATGTTATAGTATCTAATCTGCTGACAGCTCAATTTTCTCATTCTCATTTTAAATAGTATCCATTTCGATTCCATCATATTCACAATTGCAATTATAAAAGAGAGGTATTGAGATGATATCAAATCAATTTTAATATGAAATTCAAATTCACCTATAAATCCAATATTCATATGAGACTGTTAACTGGGTGAACACTCGCATAATCGCATTTACATGAGTTTACTCGTGTCTAAAAGGGTTGAAAATGGGAGGTAGGAAGCGGATTGGATTTCGAAACGATAGTGCCCAATCCGTTGAGTGCCGGAACTAAGACGGTTTCAACTCTTGAATTGACTAATGTTAATGTTGAGGGTCCCTGAGACGAAGGCAACGTCCAGAGACAACAATTAACTAATGGAACGCCCAATCAAGAGGCTGATTCCGTAAGCCTTTCAAACGCCATCCAATGCGCTCGCCTAAGCCACAAATCCCTAATTTGAGCGCAGCATACTAAAGATGCGTTTGTATTGGATAACTCGTTGTTTTCGGCGATGGAAAAATATTTTTGGTTCGAAATTAGAGGCAATATCAACGGCTGAAAGTTCCGTAGGTTTGAGTTTTTTTTTTATTTATTTTTAAAGCGCGTTTTCAGCGAATTTTACTATGTTTTCGACAGATCACTTTTGAAAAGAGAAAATTCACGTAGGTAAAATACTCTGAGATAAAAAGCAAAACAAACAAAGTCGAGATTTCTCCAAGTTCTTATAGAAAACGCAATTTACTGCACGTAGGCCTGCGAGCCCTGTTTAATTCGTATTATTTTGCAACGCAATTAATTTACATTTCCCGTTCATCACTAGGCGTTGCCATAATACACGTGCCGAGTCGGATATCAATATTGAGATTCATAAATGAAGTGTAAGCTTCCGTGTTGTCGGAAGCATTCGATCATGCTTCCGCTAATTTTCATGCGAAACGAAAGCCACCTACTTTACAAGTCAAATCTGAGCAGGGCGTTGATACCGAACTTGCGTTCGACATATACCATTCCAAGCTGAAGATCATGTTGCCTAATGCTCCGTGCGAAACTCGTCCATTTAATAATAAATTGCCCAGAAACTGCGTAGCGAGGAAACCGAATAAGGGCCTTTAGAATACCGGTTGTCATATTAGAGTACTGAGGTAGTATAAGTTAGGTAGAATCAGTATAATAATTATGAATAACCAGCGATCGATTACGATGCGCGATTGCATAATTGCTAGCATAATTACCTGTTTTCATGGAATACCAGTTCAGGGAATTCGGAATATTTGAATTAAGTACGGCTCGAATCAAGTCCTGTATTTTGACAGATGCTACGTCTATGTAAAATTAATGAGATATTTGTCTAAGAATATTGCGATTCGAACGTCATTACGGAATTACCGTAGCTTCAGTTAGATCTTCACACGTCACAAATTTATATCTCATTCAAACGGTTTTTTAATGCAAAAAAGTTTATTGAACTCTTCAAAAATTATACATTTATTTCAATCACTGCTCAATTACCACAAGAGCTTTATCATCAGAATATTCTTGTTTGGAACACGAATAACATTAAAGTCCGATAAAGGGTTAAAGGAAAACTGTCCATAACACAGTTCTTCAACTAGTTCGTATTTCAGAACGCATTCGTCGTCGGGCCGTCAAGAGAAGCAATCGCGTTGATGGTGGAAGAACAGTTTGAGTTGAGTGAAGAGAAGCCAATAGACAGCGAGAGCTGAAGGCCGGGAAGGAGAGGTGAGGAAAGACGGTTGAGAGACAGCTACAATTTAGTTCGTCGAGTGGATGTGGGAAAAAGGCAGGTCACGTCGTCAGATTCTTATAGAACTCTTTCAACGAACGCCGTCAACTAGTCTCCCATACAACTTGCCCGGCAGTTCATCGCTAGTCCATTTTCCGACATGCTAACTTCAATAATCATCCGAACTAATCAACAAAGTATTGACAGATTGGCGCCTGTTGGTTATCTTTAGAAGCAGAAATGAAAGGAGGGATGGATTTTTCTATTTATGTGGAGGAAATTGACATATTTACCAGGTAAGTATAGAAAATATTGATCAAGCTCAGGGCAAAATTATTCACAAATGTCCGATTTGTGTAGCCTGAAAGTAATCAACTATCGTCGTAGTGAACACCACGTTGGAAACAGATGGAGAAGCAAAATAAAGGGGTACTAAGTAACAATGGGAGGTCAACGTTGCCATATATTGGTGAGATGAGTTCTGAACTACACAGGCCGTGTATTTTGTGGAAGGGCACTAACAAAATTCCACTTGCCTTTTCCGTGTCCAGTACTATAGAGGGTGTACATGATAAAGTGCTCTGTACTTTTACCACAAATTTTCTAACTTATTTGCTACGAAAATTTTTTTTTCATAAAATTTCCCTTACCCTCAAATTTCTCCGTTTTTCTATTATTATTATTAATTTTTTTAAATTTTATTATCTCACCAAAACTGCCAGAACTTTCTCAGTTTCAAAGAAAATTCAAATCTGAGGATTCCATAGGCCAGAACGTTCAAATGCTTTTTTCAAATCGCAACCAAAAATTAGGCAGTTACCTAACAGTCTCATGGTAAGGATGAAAAATCGAGCTAAATGGCCGCTCTTCGGTGGCGACGGAAAGTTAAGTGAATTATAACGTCACGACCCTTTCCCGTCACTATGGCATTTCTTTTCGTCACTGAAAGCGCTTGGGTCGACCTGTCCAAATCCCCAACTTTCCGCAAGCTCGTTCCGTTTATTCTCTTTTTCATTCGAAGATTTAATTCTACGTCTATTGTAGCTTCAACGATGCTAGGATTTTTTTTCGGATAGTTAATTTTGAAGCTGACTGCTTTCCGTTGGATAGCTACCATAAAATAACCGTTTACCTTCCCGTTTTCTTGTTTAGAAATCTGATAGAGTAATGAAACGAATTGGAAACTTATTCCAGTCAATTTTTGATCACAGTAGGCGTGCAATAGGATTTTATATTATATTCTTTAAGAACTAAGTTTTCCAACCAGTACAGTACTCTTTTTCACCGTCTACCTTTGCAATTCGATCCCATAACTGTTTTTTCGTTTTTTGTCCCATAAAAAAATTTTTATCGAGAGTATTTTTTATGAAATCTGCTGATAGGAATAAGAATCTTATAATATTCTATAATTTACTTGCAATACAAAACCTAGATTACGCCTTTATATAAGGTCGCCGATGAATATTTACGACTTTGATTTTCACTTAATTTCGCCTCGTTTATAAGTGCTGACTATATTTACATTTGTTTATCAACCTCTCGACTCATAGTTCAGCGATGGGATATAGCCAGGGGGAAGGGGGCCATTGAATAAAACATAGGAGCAGGTTTAAATTCCTTCAACTTAATCAAGTCGGAGCTAACCCAAATGAGTAAGGATTTTCCGAGTCTTTCCCACTTCTAGGTTCACGGTTCGCCGCGGTCACAGTTCAACTTGTTTCAACTTGAATTTTCAGCTCGGTTTTACTCTTAGCGGATTCAAGTCAGTTCCTGATATTTATTTGACCGCATTGTTATCAATTATCGAGTGAAAAACCAGAAAAAAAAAACAAACAAAAATTATGCAAAAAATCAATTATAATCTTTAATTAAAAAACAAAACAAAAACAAATAACTAATAAAAACTAAATAAAAACTTCAAATTTGAATTCTACGTCTAATTTCCTGTAGGAATCATTAATTAATCAAATTTGAACAGTACTGTAAGTATTTGCAAAGAAAGTTTTAAAATACAGTATTTCAAAGTTGAAAAACATGAAACCGCGTAGTATTAAAATAAGTAAAAACTGATAGTTGTCGTGAAATTTCCACCGTTTTGACGTCATATTCGGATTCAGCGTTAAATTTCCTATAAGAATGGCTTTCAAAATCGCTTTAAAACGAAAATTTAATTTTTCACTATTACCGATGCCAGCGGAGCTCGGCCGGCGAAAAACTCGATTTACGGAAAATAATTTCTCTGGCTCTGTTTAAAGTTTTTTCACCAAATTTTTTGCTATGTACGTGTGTAAGGCGTTCAAATGAAGACTCCTGCATAATAAAACAATTGATTCTCATAAATTTTGACCCCGAAAATCACAGTTAAAGTCCAATTTTCGAGCTTTCAAAAACCGATTTTTTTGGACCACTTGCAGATTTTTCCGAGAAATAAAAAAAATCACAAAAATACATCTTGGTAAGATACAACTTTCCTAAAAATTTCAGATTTTTATCTATATTGAGAAAGGAGTAAAAAATCGTTAACTGTTCGGTTGAAAAAAATCGCAGGGGTCCCCCTTGGATTTCTAGCGAAAACTTTTTTGAAACCGATTTCGCTCAAATTCAGCATAATGATAGTTGATGATGTGTATATCAATAATATATGGTTCATTATTTTTTTCTTTTGCACTAAATAGATGAAAATAACGTTTAAAGTTGAAAAATGTCATGTTTTCTTGTATAGTCTACTAATATTGTTGAATAACTCAAAAACGGTTGGAAAATGGATAGGTACAATACATTGGGAAAATGTGGACAATTAAATTACCTAGATTTTGGTATATTCAAACATCTGAAATGACGACTTTTTGTCTGAGTTATCCACTGTGCCAGTTACAAATCTTGGAAAACTTGAAAGTTGAAACGTCTACCTCGGCTAAAACTTTGAACAACTTGAAAAACCCAATACCTAGTCAATTCAGATGTTAAAATTTATTATTTCTTCGGTGCGTATTTTGTATTTTGATTTTTCGGAAATTGAATTTTTTTTGGAGACGAAGACGAAGATTGTCAATTCCAGCAATATAGATCTAGAGGATGATTCAGAATAGACTCAACAATGATTGACAGGAAGGTAGGGAACGAAGTTAGACACCGAACAAAGTTTAGGCGGTTTTCCAAGTTTGATCTAAGTCGTCGTGATAAGACGCTTTAATCTGAAGGCTTTCAGTTTGAGCTTTGGTTAAATTTAGAAGCTTAAACGGATCAACAAATTTGTGCAGGCTTATTGGAAGATTCGAAATGTACAGTCTCGACGAACGAATCGTGTAGGTCAACAAATATTAATCAGCCTTGAAATGTTCATATAAAAACCTCTATCGTTCGTATAACTATTTCGATCAATTTTTTCTCTATACGTCGGAAAACACGTGGAAATAAACATTTTACGCTCATATTTCAAGAGCAAATACAAACATTTGTGCGATACTGTAAAAGCTTTTAAATTCACCTAACCGGTGGCCCTAAGCAGCTATCAACCGCCCAGGGTCGGTTTAGTAAACACGGCAGGAATTGATTTATACGCTGAGCGGAGTAGAATCGTCAACAACATCAATCAGACTGATATGTCTAGAAGGTTTGCATTTCAGGTGGTTCCCCACACATGGAAATGCGTAGCAAACAGGAATAATGGCCGGTAAAATATTTGCAATAGATAACTGCGTATAATTAAAACCGCTGATGCATTTCGGCGATCGCAAGTATTTGTGGGATTGATTGAACCGTCATAATCGGGCGAGAAAATAATCTTAAACTTCTTTCTTGAAAAATTAGGGAGCAAATTTTTTCTGGGTGACTCTATTCTCACGTGGAAGATAATTTCTTCTTTTTTTAAAATACAAACTACAATAATGCATCGTAAAAAAAGTTTTGAATAAAAAAAATCCCATCTTTCAACATAGCAAGGTGAGTGAGCTGTTGAAAATAATAGTTGAGGAGAGGAGAGAATAATACAAAAAATATAGGATGATTTTATAGCTTTATAGTAGTGTTTTATCGTCAGATGTATTTTCAAAGGCTCGAAAATTCGCCACAAAACTGCGATAACCGTTAAAGCTACCGACTCCGTCATTCGATTCAGTGGAAAATAACATTGATTTCAATACACCACATAAACCTATTTACGAGAGAAACTCGTATTTTATTTTCTGGGACGGAGAAAGAATGAAATATATTCTCCCGGATTTAATTTCCAACGTATCACTCAATTTTCCATGTACACAAAGCTGACTTTCAAACGCAGATGGATGATATACTCGCAGGCTTGATAATATTACTGTTTTATTTGATCGCTATTCGCTCATGCTAATATAACCCAATATGACGAAACAAGACTCCCTTTATTGGCCGTTTATGATGTATCACGGTTAAACTCGTGAAATAATCGGCTAAATAACGGCTGGGGAAAAACAAATCGCTCGGAATCACGAAGTGATTTTTGTTCTCTTTTATTCAAAAGGGTTTTGATACCGTTCGATTCGGCGGTAGGGATCACCAAACTTCAGAGAGGCCCTTGAAAGTTTCTAATCGTTTTTCGACAAGTTTGTCGACCTCAATCTAATTCAATTGAACGGGATTCCAAACCGTCGACCTGGGTTGGAATCCCGGATAATCGGCCATTTCTCGCCGGTTAAAGGGGACTGTATGCGAAGGAATACCCTTTTAGCCAATTATTTTCTCGCTGATTGTTATCGTCCAATGTTCGAACCGCAGCCGGTCACCCGGGTCGGTACTGAAAATTGGAAGGTAACTGCTGTAGGTACCAGAAAAGCAGCTTCCGAGGGTCGTGCGGTTCCGGGAGCTCTTGCGGTTCCGGCCCTTGCCGTCCATCCGTTTAGTTTCTACCAATTAGCTACGCATTACGAAATAAACTTGAAACTCTTGCTCGAACAGCTGAAAAGCCAGCGAGCCTGCTTCGTGATACTAGATGCTCGTCTGCTGAGGACCTTCTTCGCTACTGGTAAGCGTCTTAATTCCTCAGGGCAATCTACCCAAGATATTTCCGAGAATGACATGAAGCAAGAACCAAACTATGGCAGAGGGAACATAATTCATTGTTAATTATACTCACTACCGACACGGATTAAATGAAAAGTCAACACGGAACGTTCAAAAATTGAACGTCATTCGTTGAAGTCCTCCTGAACAGCCAGAGGACAAACGTGTTAATTGCGCTAATTGGTGTGGCTCAAAATTTCATGATGATCGAGGGAAAAGCCAAGAGATTCTCAGTCGGATATTGTTTCAAATAAATTGAACCATACCCTGGTGAACACCTTTCTCTTTCCTTGCGTGCGTAAATCGCTATTGGTCACAAAACACTGGTCGTAAGCAGTCTTCCATCCTTTTCAGAAAAATTTGTCGATATTCATCACGTGTGCTAACGAATTAAATAAAATTTCCTCCAAATGTCCTTCGCAGAGATTATCAAAAGAAAATAACATGCCAGTATGGCCTGCTATTGTTAAAAAAAATTTAAAAAATAGATTTCCTTTTTTGTGAGTTCGCTAGAAAAAAATAGAGACAAATGACATCAAAGAGTAATTTCGCACATAAAATACAACTACTCACCTGGCATTTTGGAAATTCCTCCTCGGGCCGGGCGACCTTCCAGCCGAGCAGAGGCGGGATGCAGATGACGGCGCTGAGAATCCAGACGAGGGTGATCATGATAGCCGCTCTTGACGGTGTTCGTTTCTTTAAATAATCGACCGCCTGCGTGATCGACCAGTATCGATCCAACGAGATCAGGCACAAGTTCATTATCGACGCCGTGCACAATAATACGTCCATAGCCGAATGGATGTCGCACCACCAGTTACCGAATATCCAATAGCCCATTAGTTCGTTTGCCAATGAAAACGGCATAATGACAAGGCCGAGGAAAAAATCAGCGACGGCCAAAGACGCGATGAACCAATTTTGAATATTTTTTAACGCTTTTTCAGTGACTATTGCGATTATGACTAGCATGTTCCCAACAACCACGACTATCATCAATAGGGTGACTATGATGCTTGCTAATATTATTTGCCACAGCGAGTATCCGCTCGGATAGAGCGAGTCTCCACGCAGTATAATGTACGTGTCGTTCAAATCGAACGTGCTATTGGTGATGTTGTCGAAACTGTAGTTACCCGAATCGCTTTGCACGAAAATCAAATACTCATCATCCCACTTGAATAGGAAGTCCGACGTGCCATTCTCCTGATCTTCGAATGGTTCCAACAGCTCCATAACACGCCAAGATTTACAAAAATACTATGTACGGTTAAAATTTTCTCCTCAATTTATTGTATAAAAAGGCAATACAATTTTTTTCGTAGTTTTACTCGTAATTCCAAACCCTAACATGTAAATAGCTTTTTTTAAATATGTTTTCTTTGTTTGGTTTTGTTTTTCTTTTTTTTCTAATGTCTTTACCCGTTTTGACCGAGGCCCTCTATTCTTTCGAAGGACTTAAACGTAAAACTAAACTTCAAAATTCAAAGGAAACGAAAGATTATTATTTTTTCTTTTTACACTAACACAGACTCATCTAAGCTAAAACACCGATTGTATTATGTACAGGATTTTCTCTATGAAAAGGTTTGCGCGTGGTTGTTGTATTGACTCCGGCCTTGGATGCCGGGCAAACGGGCCGAATCACATCCCAGAGGCTGGTATGACTCCAGCCTCCCTAACACTGCCCCCCGCCTTTTGTATACATCCCAGCCACGGTCCAAACTTCAGCCTGCAACAGACAAATCGTATTGGTATTGAGAAAAGATAAAGCATTGTTTCTAATCACACATCACAGAACATAAATTAGGCTATGTATTTAAATAAATTGCATTTCCGTCAATAATTGAAAGGATAAATGGCTTAAATTGAAAATTAATACGTCAACGAATAACTTGAACAAAATAAAAAGTAGAAAAGGATGATTTAATGGAATTAATGAAATAGGTTAAAAAATTAATAAGCCAATAAATATCCCAACAAGAACAGAACGGTTTTTATTTAAAACAAAACCAGTGGTGTGCATAGATCACACAGTACTTCCATGTTTGAGTCGGTAACTGGTATAACCAATTATAAAATCGAGAAAATCGTACAAAGGCCGAAACGTGACCCTAGCGGTAAAGATCAGGCGTCATTCACTCGCCATTACAAATATTTAATACCTCTAGCGTCAAATGTATTGATTTTTGCACCCTGTAAAAAGCTCAACAGCGATAAACGGCGTAGGGCGGAAGTACAGTATGTGATCAAAACAAAACATGATCGTTGTTGGTCACATTTAAAGCAGAGACCTGAAAGTTACGAGAGCGCTAGAATAAAATAACTGAAATCGCGTTTAACGAGGAAGTACTGCATGTGACCCCGATAATAAAAATCAAGCAAAATTCAACTGTCATAAAGAAAAATTTAAAGTCTAAAGTATATTCACTCTTGTGGTCTATAAAAATCTCTAATGCAAAAAAACGGCATAAGGCGGAAGTACTGTGTGTTATCCAAACTATACAAAACAAGTTCTGTGAACGCGGTCAGAGTTGGTCAAATATATAGCAAAGAGCCCCAAAAAGTACAGTAACTGAAAATGCGTTTTGCGAGGAAGAACTGCAGGTGACCCCAATAATAAAAAACAAGCAATATTCAGCTGTCATATAGAAAATTTAAAGTCTAATGTATATTCACTCTTGCGGTCTATTAAAATCTCAAAAGTTAAAAAATGGCATAAAGCGGAAGTACTGTGTGTTACCCAAACCATACAAAACAAGTTTTATGAACGACGTCAAAGTTGGTCATATTTATAGCAAAGAGACCCTAAAAGTACAATAACGCTTACTAAAATAACTGAAAATGGTTTTACGAGGAAGTACTGCAGGTGACCCCAATAGTAAAAATCAAGCAATATTAGGCTGTCATATAGGAAATTCAAAGTCTAATGTATATTCACTCTTGCGGTCTATTAAATCTCAAAAGTTAAAAAAGGCATAATGCGGAAGTACTGTGTGTTATCCAAACGATGCAAAACAAGTTTTGTGAACTAGGTCAAAGTTGGTCATATTTAAAGCAAAGAGACCCAAAAAATACAATCAAAATAACTGAAAATGCGTTTTACGAGGAGGTACTGCATGTGACCCCAATAATAAAAATCAAGCGATATTCAACTGTCATATAGAAAAATTTTAAGTCCTCCAGCGTTCAAATATATTCATTTTTGTGGTCTATAAAAATCAAAATGTAGCAAATGTGCAAATAACGCGGATGTACTGCATGTGACCCATTTGATAAAAATCAGGCATCATTCAATCGCCAACCCCAACATTTTAAGACCTCAAACATTCAAATACATTGAGTTTTGCGGCCTGTAAAAATCAAAATACAAAACATGCACTTGTGAAATCGTGAAAAACGCTCATAACGTGGAGGCATTGTATGTGACCCACTATACAAAAAATCTCGTGTTTTCTGCTTGCCATAACCGACATTTCAAGCCCTCAAACGTAGAAAAATATTGACTCTCATAGCCTGTAAAAATCGAAACAGAAAAAACTTTGAACGCTTATATCTCGGAAGTACTGTGTGTAATTCAAAATCCGGAAAAACCTAATTTTGCACAATCACTGGGAAAACATTCCCTGAAAATTTCATAGGGTTTCATCCATTTTTCAGGGAGATATGGCGATTTATGTCAGTTTGTGACCACAGACAGACGGACAGACGGACAGACGGACAGACGGACAGACGGACAGACGGACACACAGACACACAGACACACAGACACACAGACACACAGACACTTGTTCAGAAAGTGTTTCTGAGTATACTACTATGAAAATTTCTTCCATCAGGACCTCGGTTCCGAATTCGACTTTTCAGACGATCTCAATACTTCCATTTACTACGTAAACATGGAAGTAAAAAAATAATAATAAAACTTCTCATTTAAAACGCTTGAAAAATTTTCCCGTTATTTCAACGATAAATGAAATGAGAAACTAAAACGACAAAACTCAATAAAATATAATAGGTATAATCAAATTTTTACAAATAATTAATAAAATTAAATAAATAGACAAAAAAGTTAATTACGGTAAAAATAAAAAGGCAAAATGAATAAATTTAAAAGAATTAATGAATTTACTACTTTCTTACCTACCTACGTAGGTATGAAAATAAATTATTAATTTCAACGAATGTAGAACGATTTTTAATAAAAAATATACTATTTTTCTCATTTTAATTGGACAACGTTTTCCTCCCATCATAATTTCATCGAAACATTTTTCTAGCTTCAATTTTCACATCGCAGAACAAGTACCTAGTAGCTTATTGTGGTTGCAATTCCGTATGCAACTAATCCAATCAATCGGTCGACGAGTTTTATATTGGGTTGGCTGTCCGCTCGTCCACGATAAAGCCTCCTCTTTTCTTCTCTCTTGTATCGATCCACCAATCAAGGGCTTCGGAGAAAAACGTCCGCCTCCATTAAGCATCCTATTACAGGTGAGAGTGAGGATGTGGAATGGCCCTTAGAATCGAACGTGTAGAACATTTATTTGAAAAAATGTTGGTTTTATTGGGAGATTGTGAGTGCTCTTGAGTACGTCTCGTTCAACTGCTTGAACTTGAAAGTATTTTCTGAAACTAATGCATTCCAACTGCACTGGAAGAACGTTTAAAGAGAGTTGTAACATACCACCGGCTATTTTACTATGTTTTTCACCTTTGCGAATGTCTGGAATGGAAGGAATGGAACTTTGGTTGTAATGGACCGCTGGTATTAATTGGGCAGAGTATTGCTCATCTGCAAGAACTCGTATGCGTTCCCGTAAATTGATGTTAGCAGCAGAGCAATATTATTTTCCACAAATAATGCGGATCATGAGGATCAATTCAGTTTACACGCATCCGACCAAAACACTAGGAGAAGTTACATATTCGTTCGACTTACAATAATTTTGGTTTATTATTCAATAAAATTTAGAATTCATTGTTGAAGCTTTTCTGAGGAAATAACTATAGCTATATACCTGACATTATGAAAAAAAAACCTTCTTGGATTGAGACAGCTCAATTAATCTATTTGCCAAATTGCTACCGACATTTTAAAGGAATATTGGAGGTTTTAGGGGGGATTGGCATTTCCCAAGGTTTTTTATACTTACGTATGTTTGGTATCATTTTATACATTTTTTGGACGTTGAATCGAATGAGAATACAACAGGGTCGACAAATTTAATGGCTCTGTAGTTGTCGCTGCATTTGTGTGAAATTTTCGATATTCTGAACGATTTAGCAAGGTTTTTAACTACGAATTGGAGGAGCTATAAAATTTATTCTATACTTGGACTGGTCATCAAACACTCTCTTGAGCTATCACTCAAAGTGAGCCTGAAATTATTTCCTCTTTATTGGTCATTGCTTACCGAAATTCCCCGAAGAGGGAACATTTTTTTGGAAAGGTAATGGGACAAATGAGCTCTCGCTTTGGTCAGCGGAAAAAAAATAAAACATGCCGGCTCGCATCCGTCTTGTCAAGTACTTATTGTTCGGGCGGTTATCTAGTCGTTTTTCTCTAATGGGTTCCCTTTCCGTGCTTTTTCACGCCCTTCCGGTTTTTCGCTAATGCGGGAGGACGCGTGTGTAATAGATTTACCGTCGAACGATTACTCCAACAGGGAAACCGGCGTTTTCGAGTCGAAAGTTGGTTCAGATCAGCCTAGTTTCTAACTAGTTTTCAGTCTAAGTAGCAGTTTTTTGTAGGATTCAAGTCATGAAGGATATATAGTAAAAGTTGAAATAGCTATGTCGCTACCGCTCTAAAACTGTGCTATCGTGCTAAAAACCACGTTTTATTTTTTCACTTATAGTCACTAAGGACGTCTCGCAGTTTTCCTTACAAACTCCAACGGCCAGTGCCAACTTTACCGGCGCCGATATATTCCTGCCCGCATACGTCGGCTCTTTTTATTTCCCGCGTTCTTTTTCCTCGTCGCTGCTGTGAAATGAGGGGAATGGAAGAAACGAGAGAGAGTTGGCGTGCTGTACAACTATTCAACAAACAAAGGGATGCGGTGTGCCCAAGAGACGTGCGCACACAAGTTGAGTAACTGAGTAGGGTCATTTTCCTATAGATCGCTAGCCAAGTTTTCCCGTTTGTCGGCTCAAGTTTTCAACGCACCGAACGAAATCATTAAGAACATTACCTAGTATATTATTAATTAATGGGGAAAACTGTACTCGAAATTTCATTGGCTGGAACAGACATTGGTGGGGATGTATTTGAGACCGAATAAGTCAGAAATCGAAAAAGTTGAGGAGCCATTTTGTTCTTTTGACAGGTAGGGCTTTATTGGTGACACTTTCCTCCAAACGTTTCAAGATGACGGCATTTCCTAAGAAAATAAAATAATAATAGTAATCAATGAAAAGTTCGGATTGGGTGATTTTTTTTTTTAATATCCCGAAAATTGAATACTGACTTCGGGGGTTCTTGGATACCCATAACGAAGACGTCACTGTTCCTAACTGAGAGCTAAATGAGTCGTAATTCTCGATGAAATGGGGATTTAACAACGTAACAGTGCTTTCAGCTGAAGAGTTCCCACGGAATTACGTTAGACTGGTTGGAGACTCACAAAACGTTTCTTCACTAGGGCCGAAAATTGGTGGCGAGCGAACGGAAAATGGCGAAACTTCAGGAGGTTTGAATCTCGTAGGGCAAACGAAATATTGTTTGCTGAATTTCAAGATGAACGTCACACAGCTGACAGTAGTTTTCAAAGGGCAGAGAGAGAAGAGTGGTTAACGCGGTTATGTAAAACGGGTCACCCACTACTTGGCGGAAACTTGAGGATGAAAGCCAAGAGGAAGCGACGAACTCCGTCGATGACGAAGCCGAAGCAAGGTGAGGTGGTGAATGCTTGTTGTTTACTGTTTGTACGGAGGTCTTCCCTTTGCTACGAGTTTTGTGGCCGACACCAAATTCTCACAGTCAAGAGGAAAGACGCTAGTGGCACATAAGGCACCAGCATATCCAAACTGTCACCATTGAAAGTATCAAGGAAATTGCTGCTCTTAAAAATTGAAAAGTTAATAAAAAGGAGCTATTTCGTGCACAGAAAGCAGTTGTCATGGCCATGATTTTCGTATGACAGCATAAATTCTGCATTATAGTTGAGAGTAGGTGTTTCATGTTCAGAGGATTTCCAGTGCTTTAGGAGAATAATTGGAGAAAGACGAGCTATTATAAAACTGGTAATTATAAACCTTTTAGGTAGGAATAAAACTCGATGAGCAAAAGTGCGGTTTCTCGAGGTAGAGCTCATCCTAACGAAGATGTTGCGTTGTACGAGGCTCAGGAACATCCTTTGCGGAAATGCTCCAGCCGAGCGTTACTCGACCCTAATGTGTAGGAGGGTGTTTAGATCGGTATAATCCCCCATGCAACAAATAACCGTTACCGTAAGCGTCTCCTCGTGCCCCTTTCTTCCTCAGACAAAGCTTAGTTAGCCATCCTTTGTCAATAATTCATTTCGTTGTAAGAGCCCCGTCCTTTCGAGCGATCCCTCTCAACATCACAGCTCAACCTTGGATCCCCTTTTTCAATCGTGATTTATTTATAGCAAACCTAATCTCGGGCTATATAAAAACCATTCTTCCGCTTTTCGGTCCGTGAATAGTTAAATTCGGAACACATAGCGATGAACTTGACCCGATAACCCGCGACGATGGACGGCCGTGTGGGCAAAATGGGCGGATTAACTAGCTTGAAAAGGGAGAGGTCTCTCGATCGTCTCTTTGTGAGATTTATGGTACATTTAGAGATGCCCACGCGCTCTAGCTGGCGGCGATGTTGAAGTAGAAACGTGCACGTTTCTCCATCTCTGGTGGCCGTATCCTATTTCTGGTTTGACCTTCCTGATAGGCACTTCCAACTCAATATCAATTGAACACTCAATGATAGCTTCGAAAATCCAAAGCGAGACGTTCTAGTTTATGTTATAGCCACCCAGCGAAATCCACATCATTCCAGTTCTAACCGAATAGATTTTATCGTAGATCGTCAAAAGAAATGGTGAGCAATCACACGCCTTCGCACGTCTGTTTTCGCAAACTCTTAATCCACTCTTTTATGGAGAAATTTCCCAAGGGTACTCGCAGAAATGTTTCATTGCCAGAAAGGCGAGCCTCAGAAGTAGAAAAAGGGCTATTGTTGCAGAAAGAAGAAAAGGGCGAATACGATAAAAGCACGCTGAACTAAGCAGGGATTCGGCTTACGATTCAGAAGGTTTGGAGTTCAAGAAGGAAGGGCTGACGAAATGGAAGATGGATCGTGGCCTGGACTGGTGACGAAGCAGATGAGCCTTGCGATTCACCGCTAGCCAACAGTAGCACAATACTTGGCAGAGTTCAATCAGAAAACTGTCACGGAAGGCGTTAGTAACCTTCTACCTGCATTTTCCATCTCATTTCCTATCATTCAGAATCCCTTTTGCCCTTCGGTCTCGCCTGGAGCCGTTTCTTCCCTATATAGGCTAAAGCTGTCCATCTTACGTCTCGAGTTTCGTAAATTCATCAATCGGTTATGCAATTTATACGTCAGGACAGTCTTATCCCACGGCAGCAGGACAGGGTTACAGCTAGAACTCGAATGGAACGCGTTTCTGTCAAGAATCAACCGAAATTGAATCCGCGAGGAATATCCAAAGCACGCCAGTGTAATGGACTTCTTATCGAACAATCTTTTAGTTCATTCTAAAATAATAAAATACGCCTTCAGCGGAGGCAAATCTATACTGACTATCGAATGCAGAAAGAATATAAAAAAATTATTTTCCTTGTCGTCGCAATTTTATGATGTGCCCTGATGATGCCCCAATGGGCAAAAGTGGTGCGAATAAAGAATCGAAGAATGGCTCACCTGGTTTTTTTTCTTCCTCACACCTCCTGGACATAAAAAAGCCACGGTGAATCGAGAACCATTGAAGCTATCGACCCCGCAATGGTCTCATTCGATTCAGCGTCCAAAAATAAATATTAATTGATACCAAATGCATCGTTTTATAAAAAAAGTCGGAAAATATGAATCCCCCCAAACCCACCGAAAATACTCTTAAAATTTAGGTAGTTATTTGCTTAAAGAATTGAGTCATTGTCAGGACAAGGTTGATTTTTGGTGATAATTTCAACAATTTAGCTATTATAGTTCCGTCAGAAAAGTGTTGACAGCGTACGGTAGACGGACAGAATTTTTTCATTGGATACTCAAATTCTATATGCCTTGAAACGTACTAAGAACATCCAATTTCGATGGGAGGGTTAGAATTTTTTTCTTGGGCGATTACAATGGTTTATTATTGAATAATAAGCCAAAATTACCCGCTGACATCACTCCGTAATCGACATTCTATTATTCTAAACATTTTCCTTCACCAGTCGTCACCGACGATATACACAAGTGAACGACAAACTGCGAGCTCAAACCACGAGGCATTCAGTTAGTTTTACGCCGTTGGTAGAAGTAGGAGCGAAAGGCTCACGTTCTCGGGATGCTTGGTGTTGATTAAAGGTAAAACAGAATAGGACGAAGCTTGGCATTGCTGAAGCAAGGCTGGTGAGTGAACTGAAGGGCCTGCCGTTGGGTGCACTCAGAGAAACAGGGCGAGCACTGGCGGTGAGTTATTGCGCCGAGGGTCCCGTCAGGTGCGAGTGGAACGCTCCGTCCAACAGAGGCCACCGAAAGGTACAAATAGCCGTAACATCAACTTACATTAGTGTTTCCGGGCGTTAGCATTTTCACCGCTTTTCCGCTTTCGATCTTCAGCGCAAGGCACCTACTGGAATTCGGATTCTTGAGTTTTAACCTAGAAATTATTTCCGCCGGCTTGTTCTAGAGGAGCTGAGAACGCTGAGAAATCGATTTCAGTTTCTAAAGGAGAGATTCCTTCCGACCTCTTTCAACCAGTGAATTCGCGAGATGAAAATGGATTTTAGATGAGAAGCTCAAAGATTCAGAAGCACAATCAACTCGATGAGACATACCAAGGTGTTCAATTCAATCGGTCAGCTGATCCGCTATTTCAATAACTCCAGCTTGCCAATAACTCAGGCACCTGAACTAGTTGCCAACTAAATAGCTTCGACTGGTTAATTACATAGAGCGCTATGTACAAGACGTCCAATGGGTGAGGTCAGATTAGAGATTGAGCAGGGCTGAGAAATGGGGATGTTCTGAGGTAGGTGTCCTCTGTAATTCCCTTGACATCGGCTGCTCTTTGATCTACCAGATTCTCATCCGAGTTGTCATTGTTAGAGGGCGGTGACGTTCAAAATGAAAGGTATTCCCAAGCTAAGGTCGGTTCTATAAGATGGAAGCTGATAATCATCCGAAACGACATTAAGTAGATGAGTTTGAAACAGACTGGTTTCGGGATGATCTTCAGTTATTGACCTATGGCGTACCTCAGAAACTATTGATCAATGGCTGGGCAAGGGTAGAAACTTGTTGACATATACTTCTTTAATTCCGTAGCTAGTTGCCGCCACGAAAATAACTAATTTTTGCTTTAACACTTTTCCATACAAAAAATGGCAATTTTAAAAATGTCTAAAATATTTACCAGTTATTGCTAGATGGGCTTCTGAAACTGAAATAACAAGTGAATAATATTTTTGAGGTTTTAATGACTTTCATTGCTATTTGTAGTAAAAGTGAACCTTTTAATTGACGGTTTCCAGCTTTCTTCTTCATTCGGTGAATTCAGCTATACCGCTGGGATGACATCTGATTGTTCTTGCTACTTTACACGCTACTTTATCCGAACAATACAAAGTACATTGCAACTATGAGCTGAAGAAGTTAAATTGCTTTCTACGTGCGGTTCAAAACTCGAAGCTCCCAAGCGAAATCCTTTCATCATTAGCAAATTTCATCATCGGTTTTGCAACTTTGATTCACCGGGTTACAAATGCGGGCTTTTCACCCGAGGCATAAATAACCTCACTCGTTGCCAGTGCTAAGTTAATATGCATGTGAAGCATTAAAACCAAGACCTACGCTCGGGTTTATCAAAATAGAAACTAGAAAATCGCTCTCGAAGCTTAAATCAACCCCGATAATGCTTTCGAATTGAAATGGTCTTATTAGTTTAGCGCAAAAAATTACAAGGATACAGAATAGAGATATAATACTTTTTATTGTCTATCTTTGTAATCTTAGGCCAGCTCTAGGGCTCTCTACCACACTGCACAGGAATTTTTAGTACAACTTAAACACTTCCTTGCCCAATGGCCATACTCCCATGTTTCCTTTGGATTTATTAATTCGAAATTATTCTCTTTTTGATTGATTCAAAACTCGATGATATATACCAATATTAAACCCTAATATCTGGCAATCAGTACCTGCAACCGTCGAATGTGCAATTGGGAGTTTTCAAGGTGTTCGAAGCCGGGCTGACCATTCTCGCGGTTTGCCTTCTCTCTCCATATTTATCTCCCCTTAAACCGAACACTTTTTCGTGAAAAAAAAAAAAAAAAAAAAAAAATAGACATTCGCCACTGCGACAAGCAAAAACTTCCTGTTTCCTGTACGATAGATTTAAGTTGAGATCGAATTGAATTTTAGGGGGAATATAATCAACCTCTTTCATCTTTGTGTGCAGCTGCAGTAAAATAAAGTACTGGACTCCAAAATATTGATACTTGGAGATAAAAAAGGGAAAAACTTGCAAAAAAACTTCATTTTGAAACTTGAGATTGTTCTGCATTAATTTGTGAGAATAACTGAACCACAATTGAATTCATGGGTGTAAGTGAACTAATTATATAACGTGAGGAATCAATTCCTCCTTCTCAAACCTCATTTTTTATCGTACTGGGTTGGTGAGGGGGAGAAGAACCAGGCGACATGTTCTCCGATTTTTTATTTACTGGCCGAGTACTTTCGCCCCTTCGGGCATCCTCAGGGCGATGTGGAACCATAGCTTCTCCCCCTCACCAACCCAGTACGATGAGAGATGCGACAACCCAACCAAGAAGCTCATTTTTATTTTCACACATAAAATGAAGAATATTGGAAACGTTCCGAGAAAATTGGAATGTTATCCATCAGCGACTCTTTTGTCCAACATTGTTGCTCAGATGATGGGTGGTATAAAATACACGAAAATGAAATCCCCCTCGCACACGTGTTCTCTGAAGCTGCCGAAGTGCCTCGTGAAAAGTTCAATAAACGATTAATTTCCCCAAACGGCGAATGCAACGAGCGATCCAGCCAAAGCGAAGGTGAACGGATATCCGATGAAGAAAGCGTTACCGAGCTGAGAGCAATCAAGTTTTATGTATAATATCCTGCCGAAGGCAAAGTTGAAAATGTGCGCCCCTGTTCGATTTAGACCGTTCCATACAGAGAATGAAAGAACCTCTTCTGTTCTACTACGAAGGAAGAACGTTCACAAAGGAAAGTTTGGTATCTATAGAAGCTATGAGATAGAGTATGGGAGCCGTTAAAGAATGATTGCTCTCGCCGAAAGCTGCGATGCTGCGATGGCTGAACTCTGAGAACGTCGCTCGTTCCGAAGCGAGCGCGAATGTGTTAACGGTCGTGTTAAGTGTTATTGCTCCCGGCGAAAATTCACTTTCGCGGTAGTTTGGCGATGGTTGTACGAAGCAGAATGCTGTGCTAACGTACGGTGTGGAAACCGTCCCAAAAGTACAAGGCTAACTATAGGCGGAAGTTCTGGGAACCGGAACGCGTAACTTAGATGAGATAGCCAAACACGTAGCTCGAAGCAGAGTCTCTTCCTTCGTTGATATCATCGTCCTTCGTATCATGAAGCATTAGAGCAGAAGCGCTCGAGTCGATAATTTTTTCAAGCTATTCAGATGATTTATACGACTATCGTATAGTATTTAAACAAATAACCAATGTTTATATCCTTGGCAGATATAGATAGAATCTTATTTAATTCAAAGCATTTACGTTTCAGCGTCTTATAAATTAATTTTTATTTCATTTCCCCCTTCAATAGTAAAGGAGAGCGTAAGGAAAATATTCTACGACGGTTGGACGATATTACATAATATAAAAGTTCCAGTTATAGGTGCGCCAGTTATATTTCTCAGTAGACTGAAAAATGCTCTCTAAAGCTGCGATAACTCGAGGACGGTTAAAGTTATCGGCTTTACTATGGTGTCATTCGACTCAGCGGGAAAATTGGATTTCAACACCCCGCCTACCTCTATAAAGGAATGAAAAAATGTTTCCCCTATTTTTCGAAGCGGCGGAGTGTAAATTGATACAGCTGTAATCCGGCTCGTCAATGAACTCACGAATAACCAAGAAGGACAAATAATATAGGAACTTGTAAGATTTTGATTCGATTTTTTTTCTTATAGTCTCCGGTTCTATTTAATTCGGGTATATTTACTTATAAGGCACATAGGTACTTACTTATTAGGCTTATTAGGTTTATTCATTAGACTCATTAGGCATCTCAAGTTACAAATCTGATCGGTGATGAACGTACGGCCAAAAATCATGCGTCGTTCTCTCTCCGAAACGAAAATTTTGAGACCTTGAACATTCCAATATTAAGTTTGTGGCCTCTAAAAATTAAAATAGTAAATACAAACTGATTACACATATACGTTTGCTCAGAATGTGTTTCTGATCATAGTATTATGAACTTTTCTTCCAAATTCACATCCATTTCGAACTCGACAAGTCCGACAATCAAAATATCATACGGACAATGATATTTACACGTAAACATGGAATTAAAAATGAATATTGCTTATTACTTGATTTGTGATGAAGTAATTGGCAAAAAGTATGGAAATTTCCTAGTACGATCTTAAAATAAAAACGTTTGTAAATATAAAATGATGTCTTTGAAGTATCTAGCTCCATCAATAGACAAACGTTGTAATGTTCAATTCTTCCTAGTATTCAACGGGAACTCAATACTCTAAAATACTGCGATTAACGAAAATCCGTTGACGCTTTCGACTTCGACATTTTACAATTCATTTTTAAGTCCAAATGAAGTAGAATCCTAATCAGAACCAATTTTTTGCCTATTTTTTTTTTTTTTTAAATTTGAGTGATACACGCTTTGAAAAAGGAAATGCAGAGTATGAGTCTCCACAGCAAGGAAAGTGGTATGTTTTTATGGATGTTACAATGTATTTTCTTTACGATCGCAAAAGTGAACTATATTCATCTCGCGGTCAATGCTCTGCACTGCGCAACCGATCGCTCGGCGGAACAATAAAAACGCGAATGCTGCTCGGCAATAGAAACCCCTAATAAACGTTCAATGGCCTATTATTCTCCATTTTCCATTTCCTCCGGCTCGAAACAGTCTCGCGATGTATTCAATATTCTTCCATCAGTCTCCGTATCAAGTTTCATGGGCTATTGGGCCCCTGTTGAGCTCGTTCTTCCTCTACAGGCCCGCAGTCCGTTAATGACCCGCATATTCTGGCGAATTCTCTCCGACGCTCGGGCAAGAAAGAATGAGAGAAAAACTTGATCAGTATTCATCGAACGTTCGGCGTTTTTATTGGCAAATTAATCACAGCGGGTCAAGCCATTGTTATTCCTGTACGAACCGGCGAGGAGCTGGCATATAAAAACCTCAACGAGGCAGGCAAATAAATCCGTAGGATCGTATATCGTACTCGCGTCACTCGAAGTGCGATCGTGCAGCTGTGATTGATGTTCCCGGCCGCACGCATTAAATCACTGTTCTTTTTACAAGTTTAATACATCTCGAACCAGGCTCGATTGTTAATTATAACTGTTGCTAATAGAGAATTTCGATGGAAGAATGAAAGCAGCTGTTTCGATTGCTCGTTTCGATATACTGACCGAGGAAAAATCATAGAAAAAATACCCACCTGAGGAGTTACCTTCCGTATTATCAGATTTCCAAGCGATGCGTGATAATAATTGGCTCTAAATCAGCTCTTGACGTGAAGAAAGATGACAAATGCGCGCGGATGGAAATCTAAATTCGCTCTTCAGAAGTTTGGCTGCTTTCCCGTTTCGCTTCGTTCATCTAACGTCAACTCAAGAAGGCTATACTTCCAATCTTTCAATGATTGCTCTCGAAAATACGACCGTTCAAACTTATCGTTCACTTAGCATCGACGAAAATAGATATGGTCGGTTCAAAGTGAAAAGGGAACCCTCACGAATCGTTATAGCCTTTTGATTTGCAAATAGAGACGATAAAAGCCTCAAACTTTTGGTCAGTGTATTCGATGTGAATGATGAAACGAGTGCGGATTCGCAACTTAAATTGGCCTTTAAAGTGTTAAAAATACATCCACCCGTTAACATTAACGATAAAAGTTTCACTTACGCTAACTCCACTAACTGTTACAACGACGCTTCAACCTTCCAAATAATCAACGCCATAATGTTAATTAAATGATCACTGAAAGTAGATAGAGGGAGAGAGGTTAATTAAGAGCTTTATGCAATCCTAGCACCGGGGCTCGCAGGAAATTGAATTTCTTATCAACATTGAGGGGCGACGGCCTTGGTGTGGTCCATTCTGCGTAAGGCTCCGATCGAATCCGACGATGAATCGAATATTGACACGTTTGGTCTTGGACCAATTTTAGTTCGATATCCGTCGACTATTGAAAATGTAGTGTCGAATAATTAATGGGCTTCAAAGAGCATGGAAAGGCAATCAGGTAATGTATTTTGAAATAAAATAGAGTAATCCGTCGACTTTTCTTCCATGTTTACTTGGTTTTGTGATATATTCTCCCTTAGGGGAGTGATTGTGATAGTAATATACTCGGAAAGTGTTTCTAAAGAAGTGCCCGTGTTTTTGTTTGTCCTTCTACGTCCGTCTGTCTTTCATTCTGTCCATGAGGAGTGGTAAAAAGGTACAAATATTGTCATCCGTCATCGTCATCATCAATCCGTGAAAATCCACAAATTCGATGAAATTTTGAATTGAAATTTCGCATGAACTGAAATTAATTCTCCATTTTCTTGATGTAGAGTGAAAAATATCACTCTATCTAATCTAGAGAAAATTGAATTATTCCACTTATCGATAAAACTCAATTGATTGTGTTCAAGGAGTAAATGAAGTTGATTTTTTGGGTATTTCCCGTTTCGTATCAACGCACATTCGATTCTACAAGAGACATAATTAGCTTATCCTGCTGTTCAATTTCTAGTCGATATAGTGGCGGGCTATTTAATTCAATTTGTTTATTTCGGTGTTGTCATTGCTGCAATTTCCCTTTCTGGGAGTACTCCTAGTTCTGCTAGGAAAAGGGAGGTTTAATGCCGTCGTTACGTTCCAACACTTGGCTCAACGAGCTGACAGAAGCGGCAGCATTGCTAAGTGTTTCAAGGCTCCGAGATAATTCGGTAACGCTTTGCGGGCTGCGCTTCTTTCTAATAAATCATCTCCGTTCGTTATCGCCGCGTTTCTAACGCTCCGACGGAAGGTGGAACGGAAGAAGAGGAGATTTTTTATTGATTCCAAGCTCCCGAGACAGGAAGAACAAGAAGAAAACGGGAAGTTGGACGGCATAGAAACACGCGGAGGGAATAGAAATGGATCAAAAGCAGAAATAAAAAAAATGAGACGAAGAATGAAAGAAAATGAAGCGAGAACCGTGCGGGGAAAACTGAAAAGTTAGTTATAAGTTAATCCGCCAAAGCTCTTGGAACTCAAGTTCGCTAAGACCACTCTTGGAATTTGTCACTATGAAACATGAGACTTGGCCCGCCCGCCTTGGCCTCCGTGTCTGCTGCAGACTATCAGAAAAGGGACGGTGGTTGTATAAGATGTGGAAGAAGCGAGAGAACAAGATGTGAATGGGATGCTGAAGGAGCCTGAAAGGGGGATACGAAGAGGGAACGAAGGATGGACGGACGAGGGAAGCGGTAATGGAAAGAAAGTTAACACGAGAGCGCCAGTGGGACAGGAGTCGGTTTGAGAAGTAGCTAACTGGAAAGGAGGAAGCTGAGAGTACAAGTTAGGAGGTTCTGCTCAGAGGATTAGAGTTGCAGACCGATTGAATTAGGGTAAGACAAGTTAGGTTTATTTAATATCCCCCTTTCTCTCCCCAGACCACCTCATTCTCTCCTCATCGAGAGAACGGAAGATGGGTCAGTCGTCCAACATAATCACGAGCAATTGCCCCAACCCAAGACGGAAAGTTTCCCTGTTTCTTAAAAGGGCGCGGACGAATGGAAGTTGAGGAGTAAACTCAATGATAGACTTCGTGTACTGTCGCTACTTTGCCAGTTTCGACGCCTACTGTATCTTCGAAGAGGATTTAGAACGACGGCGAAGCGAAATGAAACATAAAGAAAAACGAATTGAAACCTGTTAGGGGTTTATGTGATTAAAAGAATACCTCTCAGCGCCAATATTGGTAGAACAATTTTGGGGAGACATTTTTCCGTAATACGCTTTGAACCGACAATTCTTTCCGCCAACAAATAGCGGAGACAGAGATACGCAACGGACTCTAGATAAGAAAAAGTACACAAGGAGAGAATGATTTGGAAGAACAATGGAAAACAAAAGGGCGAGGTAATAACAGGGAGTATGAAGAAATGGAGGAGGAGAATGACGACGAGGAGAAGAAAATAATCTCAAAGCGGTCAGCAATGAGGATTGTGAAAAACAAAAGGAAAAGAAGAAATATAGGGAAGCAAAGAGCTAGCAAATATTAAGGAAACGGTTGAAAAATAAATAACAACGAAATATTCGGAATTATTTGTTTCTAGCAATAATAATTGCTCTCTGATCAGTGAAAAACGGGCTGCGTATCTGGAAATCGATGACAACACAATGGATTCTTGTTAACAGCCACCAAACATTCTCGCTCTCAGTATGAGGTGTATTAGAGACTATAAACTTAAATGGCCAGTGTTAAAGCGCGTCGGGGTAACCAAAGCTGGCTGCCGTTGTGCTTTTATACGTTAAACATTTACAAATTAGCTGAACGGAGAACCAATTACCTTCCGGAGGGAAATTACTACCAGCGAGAGGCAATAGATTTCAGTGCTACGCTCCCTGAAAGTTAAATTCTTTTATCCCAAGCCCTGCGCAATGTGCACGAAAAAATGTTCACTTATTAGTATTAATCGAATCGGATTCTCGGGCAATTTCGTAATTATCTGTCCATACGCGCACGTTTAATCCTTTTGGAAATCGCGGCTTAGTACTAATGGTTTTACACCGAGTGATTTATCACATGCAAGGTAAGAGGAAGAGTTTCAGGGAATAGTTTCATAAAATTGGAGCCAACTCAGACGTAATTAGGAGCTCAGCGTTTCACATGGCAACGAAATTGACAGTAATATTGAAAAATTTTCCTCGCACACCCGTATCCCTTGTGAAATCATCTCATCTGTCCTTTGGCTCATGTGAATTTCTATCTTCACATGAGTCTACCCTTGGCGAATCCCATCCCGTTTTCCCCTCTCTAACAGCGAGCCATAATTAAAGGAAGGGGAATAAAAATGTCCCCCTTTTTTCACGGGAAATGAAGCGCATGTATTGCTAGGTGATAAAATACCATATTAATAAAACGTAAAATTTCTTAAAGTATAGGAAAATATAGCAATTCCTCCTAAATTAATAAAATTATACAGAATTTAGCCAAATTAAATTAAATGAAGACTTAATTTCTCGAATTTTCCTATTTTGATAACGTGAAATAAACTTTCAACAGAACTCACCACTGAACTAAATATAACTGCGGTAGATAACTGTTTTAGAAATCCGAGTCAGGACAACGGTTGAAACTTGAGCCAACAGATGAGACAACAGATCAATACTTGAGGTATCTTCTCTCGATTGTGTTCAATTCACTGGGCAGCAAGGAGAGTTATTTTGGAAATAATTGCTTCGGAATGGTTTCATAACTAATGGCAAGTTCGATTAAATGCGTTGTAACGAGCCTAAAAATGACACCACTGAACTAGTGCTGCTAAGTTACTTTTGCATAGTTGCCATATTTATGCTCTGGTAAGTTATCATCTTTTAAATTAATTTTTCGACTTCATTATGTCTCGAAGGTCAAGCGAGAAATAAAAAACTGATCGTATTTTAAAATTTTTCGTTTTTATTTCCTCTTTTATCAATTTTTTACTGGGTTTTAGTTACTTAGTAGGTTAAATAAGAGGACAGTTAATACTAGAGGACGTTTTTATTGGAGTCGTTGTATATACTTCAAAAATCATAGGAATAGTTCACTGTAGAAAGAAGAATTTTCCAAATACTACAGCATTTTGTGCAGCTGGGCCAGCACCAATGCGACTAATCAATCAAACTAAACTTTGGCGATCACTTCCTCTTTCCTTGCGTGTGATAAATCACCTTGTCACTGCGCTGTTCGGAAGCAATTTCCGCGAATCTGTCCCAAATTATTCGCCGATTTTCATGGCGTGTGCTAACGTTCTCACTAATAAAATCGATTTTCGAAAAGAAATGACCCGATGACGCGATTTTCAAATAGAATGAACATGCATGTATTGCCAGCAACGCATTACGCTCGCTTCAATCATAACAGAGGTGTTTTCATTTTTCCAAACTCGCGAAATTCGGCGTCAGAATAAACACAATGTTAGCTTGACGAAAGATATTTGAACAATGGGATGACTTGGGGCGCAATGCCAAGGATTCGTCTGCCTCTGCAAGACGTTGTACCCGTAGGGAGAACCCCGGGCATTGTGAAGCTGATGCTGGGGTTAGAGCGTGACTATTGGATCCGTATTTCCAACTATTCGAGCGGCAAAAGGGCGTAAGGCAAGACTTCGTCGCCCTTCAGCAGCTCCTCTCATCCTTGTTACGGTTGTTTTTTCTTTATATTAGAACACAAGACGACTTGGAGAGACAGAACAGAGAACAGCGCTGAGCAGAAAGAGAATGGGTATGTGTGATCCTCTCAACCCTTTTTCCCTTTTTGGTTTCTCCTTTTTTTCGCCAGTTCTACTTTCATCCTTCTTCATCACTCGCGCACTCTCTTCGTTTTCGTTCCACCTTTTTCACATCCCATCTTCCTCAGCCTCTGATATTGGATATACAGCTAGGAAGCAAGGGAAGAAGTGGTGGATGCCTCGTATACCACAATATCCCCGGGCTCGTCGGAGGGCGGCTCTTTCCGACCCGTTAAATCGGGAGAGTCGCCGCGCCCGCCAGGCGTCCCAATTTCATGTCCGCCGCGTCGCCTCGGCTGCCGTATCATCCGTCGAACCGATCTTACTTTGGTCCTTTTATCAAAAGATATATTTTACAATTTTCACGGAAGAAAAGGGTTTCAAAATGTGCGAAATAAATATACTCAAAGCGGACGCGTGAATACACTGAGTGCTTTAGCGAGAGATAGGAGACTCTGAGCGTTACTTAGAGGCGTCTCCTTGGCCATACAATTACTTTTAATATTTTGTATTCCAAGGATTTTTCGCGTGGTTTCATAGAACACTGTTTAGCACTGAAAATCAACCAGGAACGATGATGAGTTCATTGGAATGAACATTGTTACGATCGTCTTTCATAATCATAATTTCTTATTGTCTTCAAGCTCAAAGAGCAAAATTCATTTTGCAATTAGTCTTTTTGCAAGTGGAAACGTAATTTTTATTATTAGACCAAATTATACGAAATCCGTGCAAATAATCATAATAAAGTACTTACGAAATATGTTGAAACGACTTTCTCCCATGCTTAGAACCTCGATGAACGGTCACCTTTGTCCGATCTGTAACAACCGAACAAAAAATCAATATTTCTGTTCGAAAATAATTTTCGTTTGTGAGCAAAATTAAATAAGTTTTATATCTTTTCTAGACTCAATCGAAAACTGCAACCATTATTTTAACACGGACGCACGGAAATACACTGCAAATGGTTGTACAGTGGTTTACTAATGTTTTCTCCAATTATGATTCAAGGAAACTATCCACTTGACGTATATAGACCCCAAATATTTGTGAACGTTTAAATTAAACAACTAAATTGGTCTCCTTGAGAAAAATCAAACTATTAAAGATTTTCATTTTTATTTAATTTAATGAAATATTAATCGCCTAAGGGCACAGCTGAAGAGTGTATACTACCATCCCAACGAGTATAGAACGATTTTTAAAGCACCCAAACTGTTCGAGTTTTACCCTATTTCTAAAAACAAAGGGAATTCCACACAAAAGCTACGATAACTTACGAACCATTACCGCTATCCATCCCGCCATGATCTCATTCGATTCAGCGTCCAAAAATCTATTGAAATTGATTTTGCTAAAAACCCTTGGATAATTCGAGTTTTCTTCCCCTCAACTCTACTCATATCTAACACACGTATGTTTCCAAAACATTGCAAAATACGCATTTTTCCCTTCACACCTCCTAAAAAATAGGTACCCTTTAAAAGGTGGTAGCAAGTTGGATGAAGAATATTGAGCCATTGAAAGCCGAAAAATGATTTCTAGTGTAAAAGTTGAGTACGCAACGATTTATACATAATTATTTTCCTCAGAAAAATAAGGAGGATGATTTGGTAATATTTTTGTGTGAGATTATTATTGTTTAATAAACCAAGATGAGAATTCTCTAAAATTTAAACTTTTTACCATGAGAAGTGTTAAGTCGGTTAACGTTATATTGTATTCATAGCGATCTTAATAGTTTATATCTTGTTCTTGCTATTAGTGTCAAATAATTTCTTCGATCAGTTTTTGCGGGAATCACTTCAACGGCTCAACATCCTCCGACGGTTGTGCGTTCAAGATATTCCATTCGTACCGACTAACTTCAAGTTTCTCGCCGGTCGCATTCCTGTACTCCAGTTTCGCTGTCTCGCATTCGTAAAAGCCAAGCTCCATCAAAGTCCCTGGAGGCCGCGAGCTGCGTTGTTTATGGTGTGCTCTCTGCGGCGGTTCAGGGAAACAACAATAAATCCGAACCAGCAGCTACCGTAGCGCAGATAGGCAAAGGGGGAGCATAGCCAGGCGCACGCCTTCCATTACGAAAGCAATGCCCTGCACAGGCGGACGATTACGGCTTGTTCTTTACGAGAGCTCCCTCAGTGACCGTTGTTCATACTTTTCCATTCGGCCCCAGCGCGACGCTAAAAATTCCGTTTCTGTTCCTGTTGCTTCGATTATTTTAAATCTTTCCAGACCGCGCAGGGAAACCGCAGGGAGCCGAAAAACCGTTTCCGATATCGAATTTGGTAATTTTCACTCGACGTTTTTCAATGCACTCGGGACAGCCCAATTGCTGAGAATACGAAGCGTGGACTCGACGCCTTTGTAATATCATTAGCTATTCGAAAATATTATATAGATCTCTATATTGTTCTGAACGGTCAATACTTTCTGGCGGTCTCTGTTCATTTCTGAAGGCCTGAGATTTGAATCAATATGCGTACAAGAGCAGATGATACGGCCTATATGAATCGAGAATAAGGGGAAAATCGAAAAAAAATATTAGACAAAAGTGATGACAATTTGAGGAAAGAATCGAAGAAAAATCGGAAGGAAGAATTCGGAGGAAAATAAAAAGTAGTGTAGAAAGATAATATCCTTGACTGAAAAAGAAAGAACAATGTAGACGAATTGAACAAAATTGAAAGAACAATTGAATTATAATCCTGCTTCTGTTTATTCTTACATTCGATTCAAGAGCCGAGGATTTTTTTTAGAAAAATAATATATCTAAAAAAAAGTTGACGAAATAACCGAAAAAACGAATTGACAAATATTTAATGAAATATACTTTTAAACAGGAAGTTTCAAAGTAGATTTGAATTGACAACTGATTTAAAAATATATCATCCATAATTTATTCAAATTTTTAAAAAAACTTGAGATAAAATTGTAAAGGAAAATATTTTAAAAAGAGGCATTGACGTAAAGATTGTAAATAACTGCAAAAAAGAAAGAAAAAAAAACGCTCTTTCAAATATATTTACAGTTAGGTACTAAAATATTTCAAATTTACATTGAAAATCATTTTTGAACTCACGATGGCTCAATTCTTCAGCAGCATTCATGCATCCAATATAAGAGTATTTATCAAAGGCTTTGAGAGGGAGGAACTTTCAATATTGAATTTCGATTTACAAGAGAATTATAATTCTTCAATGTCTTTCGACCAGTTTTTATAATAGTTACTATAATTTGGTATGTAGATGATGGGGTATTGCATGTTCTTTGTATCATAAAGCAGTGGGTCTGCAACTTTTGCAAAGTTCTAGCCGAGATGAGCAGTACAATTTTTTTAAGTTTTCCAAGATTTGAAACTTCCACAGCGGATAACTTCAACAAAAAGTCGTCAATATAGATGTTTGAATATACTAAAAGATACGTAATTTAACTGTCCGTATTTTCCCCATGTAATTTACCTATCAATTTTTCCACCGTTTATGCGGTATTCCACAATATTACTGGCATATACACGAAAACATCACATTTTTCAACTTCAAACGTAATTTTCATTAATTTAGTGCAAAAGAAACAAAGAATGAACCATATATTATTGATATACACATCATCAACTATCATTATGCTGATTTTGAGCCAAATCTATTGCAAAAAAGTTTTCGCAAAAAATCCAAGGGGTACCCCTGCGATTTTTTTTAACTGATCAGTTAACGAATTTTTACTCCTCTCTCAATACAGATAAAAATCTGAAATTTTCAGGAAAGTTGTGTCTTACCAAGATGTATTTTTGTGATTTTTTTTATTTCTCGGAAAAATCTGCAAGTGGTCCAAAAAAATCGGGTTTTGAAAGCTCAAAAATTGGACTTTAACGCTGATTTTCGGGGTCAAAATTAATGTGAATCAATTGTTTTATTATGCAGGAGTCTTCATTTGAACGCCTTACACACGTACATAGCAAAAAATTTGGTGAAAAAAATTTAAACAGAGCCAGAGAAATTATTTCCCGTAAATCGAGTTTTCAAGCTCCACTTGCATCGGTAAGAAGGGAAAATAAAATTTTCGTATTTGAGGGTTTTCGAAAGCTACTCTTACAGGAAATTTAACGCTGAATCCGAATTTAACATTGAAACGACGGAAATTCGACGAAAACTATTAGCTTTTTCCAGTTTTAGTCAACACCGTTTTCATGTTTCTCAACTTTGAAAATTCGTTGCAAATAACAGTACGGTTCAGTTTTAATTAATTATTGATTTCTACAGAAAATTAGAGGTAGAATTCGAATTTAAAGTGGAAACAATCAAATTCCAACAATTTGAAGCATTTGAAGTTTCAACTTTGGATTTTTTTTCGCCACGTTCCTAGAACCTATATTGATATTTAGTGTATAGATAAATGTTAAATGCTTTGAAATGAAAACAACAAAGTGTCAAGAGGTTAAAAGCGAATTATCCAAGTGTCATTTGATAATTAGTAATTAGTTAAAAGCGAAGAAGAATTGGAAGTAAAATCGACGAAATAAAAGTGGGTTAATATTTTCAATTGAAGATAAATTGTTGATAGAACTTAAGGCCATTTCAAATTCGACAGTCGAAAAGTAATCCTATATTTCTTGTTTAATGAAAAAAAAAAAAAAAAAAAAAAAAAAAAAACAGTCAAAATATATTTTGTTTACCCGATAACTATATCTTATTATTTGAAAGAATCAATTTCCACAAAGTTCGGTTTAGAAACCTCCGCAATTCCTTAGTGTAATCGCAATCGCTATTCATTCTATCCCTGGCGGTTTTTCGGGAAAATAATTATTTTGGTCGGACTTCCTTTAAATTTCGCTTTAGTTCAGTAAGTGTAAACTAAAATCTCGCCGCGCGCAGAAGTTACCGAATCGCTATTTTCCAGGAGAATTCGCCCGTTATCGGGATCGCCGTTCCTCCTCTGGGCCTCAAGGCAGGGAAACTTAATTCACCTCGAGCTCTATCGGAATGGAGATCTCCCGGTTATAAACGGGAAGTCGCTGAAGCTCCTCTTCGAATTACACTTTTTACACATCACGTGGACGGGAACGACATTTCGCAAGCCTCGAGCGTTCGCAAGATCATTATGTTCCCGAGGAGAAAAATCGAAAATTCAGGAGATAGCAAAACGTGAAATATGAAAGAATATACGCATTTTTCGGCATAATCGACAAATTCTTCGAAATACGTGGCTCAAATTCTCTCAAAGTTCCGCAGGTTGCGTTATACTGGGGGTTGAAAAGATTTTCAACCGATTGTACATGAATACGAGTTATGATTGATACCGTCAGCCGAGCTTCGGTAGCGTCAAAATCCCTATTGGCTCAAACGGCCGAAATTCGGTTTGGCCCATTTCCCAACACGATACGGAAGATCTTTTAGGTCTCCCGTTCGTATTCTCTTGTATTCCTCGCAGCCCTCATCGGATGTGAATCAGATTGAGCAGCGTAGAAATCCTATATCACGCCTTCGGTCTGTGCTCGTATCTTCAGATACTTTTCCGCCCGTCTGAAATATTCAGAGTGATAAAGCAAAAGCAAGGGCTTGTTCGTCGTTCCATTGGCAATTCCCTCTGCTCCGATTTCAGTCGCTTTCGGTTTCAAACTATGTTGCA
This sequence comes from Tupiocoris notatus, assembly GCA_037159825.1. Taxonomy (NCBI): domain Eukaryota; kingdom Metazoa; phylum Arthropoda; class Insecta; order Hemiptera; family Miridae; genus Tupiocoris; species Tupiocoris notatus. The sequence goes on from JASJUZ010000795.1 coordinate 80,165, forward strand.
TCACTCGATAGGATTGCGAGGCTGTTTCACGCTTTCCGTTCACGTCCGAAGAATGGGGAATTTTTACGAAGGCGTCATCAGTTATCAGTAAGCGACTGACGGTGGAAATTGATTAGCAGCGGGAATATTTTTCCCCTTTTGTTTCACAAGTTGAAAGGGCATTCTAATACGCTTACAACAATCAATCAAATATATTCCTAGTTTCAAGAATAGTTCATTGTAATAATAAAATATATGGAATCTTTTTTTAATTTAGTTATTCATACGTGTTTTTCACTTTTTTAATTTTAATTTTATTTATTTTTTGAATTGAAGTTTCTGAGAATCTAACATTTTAATATTTTTACTTGACATCTACATGTTATTGACAAAATATAGGAATTATTGTTGATAAGTCGGTTGAGAATAATTTGTACGGTCAATTAATTTTTTTCCTAAATAATTTCGTAATTTGAAAGAAAAAGGAAGTTTTTGTCCAATATTTTGACCTCGATGGTTTTCGAAAAAAATATTTCTCGTCAAAAGTTTCACTTCTATTCTAACTTGGCGAATTTTTTTTCAAATTGCGGTTAACTCCTTTCGAGCAATTATATATTTACCGCTAACTTTCAACGCCACGTTATCACGCGATGTTGGTATAAATCGACCGAATAATTGAATCGCTCCCTCGGCGCCGTTTGAGTTGAACAAATTGCGAAGTAGTTTTCATTATTCTTTCCTCGTCCCAGGCGCATGTTAATTGCATCTTTTTCGTTTTTTTTTTTCTTCGAAATCATTTTTGCAGAATGCTCTATTGCCATTGTGAAAAAAAATACACATTGTATTTAGCTAGCCAAATGATTGTGACCACAGTGTCAAAAATTTCATCAAGGTTTGAAAATGATTTGAATGATTTGTTGCTCTTAAAATCAATGCTGATAATTGGACAAATAAAGTTTCAATCCAAAAATCGAAATTTGCTGTTTCTTTTTAACTTTGAAATAAATAGAGGTAAGGAAATTTATAGGCATTGTTAAATGTCTCGAGACAACATGATGAATATCCTTCCGACCAGCGAGTTCAATGCTTTGTGAGTTGATCTGAACCAAAAATTGCGTCTACCGATGGTAAAATACCACTCGCATAAACATGCAGAAAAAGCAAAGGATCAGATCTAGTCAGCCAAAGAACATCGAGTTTTGATAAGTCCCGTAAGAACCTTTCAGAAGATGCGGAAAAGCTATTGATGGAAGGTACATATTATACTCGTAGAAGATGGAACGTTACCAGTCTGAAATCGGAGAGATGAAATATCTTCTATGAGAGTCTGTTGCGAATCGATCTGCGGACGATGCGAGGCTGTATTTGATAACAAAGAGGTCGGCTCGGATTTTCCATCTATTTCATATCTTGATGCACGGTGTTTCATCTTTCGACCGAAGAATCTTAAGTAATATGAAAAATAGAATAATAAATAGTTTTATAGGGTAGTTATAAAATACGAGATAGTTTTCAGCGGTCAAGTTCAGCGAAGTTCCGATTCATCATCGCAATATTCATTTAGGAAGTCATAAAACTCGGAAAAACGAACGTTTCCATTTAAAACTCTTCTCGAGCGAGAATATAACAGATATAAAAGTATTTCAATTCCAAGTATAACTTTGCCATTTGTCAGTAAATAAAGTAAACGGTTTTGTCAGTTTTGTTTCGCAATTCATTTCATCCTGCATTATAAATCCATAAACGGTTGAACTGGAAATTAAATTGCTTCAACATGAGCGCACTTTCGTTCTGTGACGTTTAATCGAGCGAGCTGAAGAGATTTTTGAAAATAAAACTTGCATATGAAATGCAGAATCATCTCTTCACCGGTTGAATTCAGCATTTCCTTCGCGAGGGGATAATTATGTTTTTTCGTCGCTTTTCCTATTCACGAAAATCGATAGCCGACGTCGAATCGGCACAATCGGAATTAATCGGAAAAAAACTCGCATAGAAATTACGTTTTTCCGTTGAGCCGAGCCGCGTCGCGAATATGGAGCGATTTCAATTAAACTTTAACTCAACGCAGCTCTTGAGAGAAGCTTCAGCTTTAGGATGAAAATACAATCGCGGGAGCGATAATGTCGACGGTGAAAAACATGGAGCCGCGTGTTCGCAGTCTGACAGGACAAGAGGATTCGTTTATCGAACGACGCTTTTGAACGAGCCTGATAATTGATGAGAATAATTTCAGGTGGAAGCTTATCCTCAGCTAACTCATGGCTATTATAGTTATTATGTATAGGGTCGAAATAAAATAACAGTTTTCTGATTTAAACTATGTCCACTAAGTACTCGCTTATGAAATACAAAAAATACGTAATTTCCTTCTAGATTTTTTAGGTCAATTGTTCTTCTTTCATTTTCAAGGCAAAGCACGAAGTTTACGTGAAAGCGCGGCAAACAAGTCGTTCGGATCGTAAATAAAAGGCTATGACGATGCTGACACGTTCTGTTCAGACGCTATCGCGTGTCGAGGGAAAAGGTGATAAAACTTATGGAATATGATGAAACGCTCTTAGGGGAAGCGAAAAAAAGTCGACAATAGCAAGACGCTCTGATCTATTGCTTTTGAAAATATGTGAGAAGAAAATATGATTGGTATGGAGCTGGAGAAGCCGATTTATTACCGTTCCTGTTTTACGATCTGACTTCCTTCCTGTATTCGCATGTCGCTGCGACTGAGAAGATGCTCTTTGATGCCCTCAGTGTGTATCGAGACGTGCAATCTATCCACGAGTACACAAGCGGAATAGCGAGTGTGGATAAATAACAACCGAAGTTTGCCTGGACAAGATGGTCCTTTGAATGCCTGATGTCAATGCAACGCGTCCTTACACAGGCAGAATCGGAATGCGATAGGCTTGTTTTCACGGCGAACAAAGCGCGGATATTCAAGAGAAGTAAAATCTGATCTCACCGACCGAAATAAAGATGATATGATATTTCTTCAGATCATAATAAACGAAGGAAAACAAAGAAAATAGAGGAGAAAAATTGGGGCAAACATCTGTGGTGCGCGATGTAAAATACATTTATTCATCAGGTAAACATTTTAAAGAAAACATAATCAATAGTCAACCGTTATCGTCAATCCAATCCCGCATACACACGAGATTTCACAGGAAATCACGGCGCGAGGAACGTGAGAGGAAACCGCCACTAGAAAAAGCGGAAAGGGAAAGTGTGGGAAGATTTTTTGTTTGTTATCCTTTGTAAAATTGTTGCATCCTGTGAGGAAGGGGAATCTTCCCCTTCTCCTTCTTCGCCCTTCTTCCCCTTCCTCACGGGATGCAACGATTATACAAAGGAGAACAACCAAAAATCTTCCCACACTTTCCCTCTCCGCTTTTTCCCTTGGCGGTTTCTTCTCACGTTTCTCGCGCCGTGATTTTCACGGGAAAATCTTGTGTGTATGTGGGATTGGATTGACGATAACGATTGACCATTAATCATGTATTCTTTAAAATGTTTTCCTGATAAATAAATGTATTTTACTTCGCACAACAATGAACTTTGCTTGTAAGGCCAGTTAATTAATTTATTTATTCCTGTATACGGGACAAGCCAACCAAACATATTTCAGATTACACTGAGAAGAAAATAATTATTTAGTTCAAACACGATAGGGGAAATTCAGGGACAATGGCACAGTTCGGAGAATAGTTTTCAGACAGGAAAGAGTAATATCGAAAAAGTCGACGCTGTTATCGGAGCTAATAGTAAACCATGATAGTAAAACTAGTTCCGATTTGCGGAGGTTAGTTTGGATCGAAAAATAATGTTTTCCGATAATCGGCGTATGGAATCAGTAGCCGAATTGACACTATTCTTCTCTCTGAACTTGACCCAATGTTTTTCAAGAGGAAAACCGTTTCCGAAGGCTTTTAGAGACTCTAGGTCCTTGTATGGCGTGAATAATACAGCTGGAGCGCACGTGAGAGCGAGAATGTGTTCAGGCCGAGGTGAGTGCTGGAGGAAGATATTGAATCACGATCCTCTCTCTTTGCAACTCGTGTCCCCAACCCGGTAGCATCTTGAAGGTTTCGCGACGAGTCTATCGCGAGATATAGGCTCTGTGAATACTGGGGCGTGGCTAAAGGATAAAAGAACCTTGTTGCTCGGTAGCTTGAGGTTTCTCGGATCTATTTCACTGGCGAGAAGAGTTCTTACCGATAGAGGTTCAGTGGCTAAATTTGCCTCGCACGTCACTTCTACGAGTGGCTACCTGTGGATGGGAAATTAAAAGGCGAACACAAGAGACGAAATCTTGGGTACCACTATGGTTGTAAAGAGTTTCAATTGTGGTGTTGTTTTCATCAGCTATTCCGTGACAGCAACGATTTTAAAATGTTTCTCAAGTTTGGGCCACATACTGTGAATCTGCGAAATGTTTTTGTACTGCTTTCCGGAAGTTTTCCAATTTTTAGGTTTACCGGTACAGGAAATTTTTGAAAGACCGCCAATCTTTGTTGCATGTAAACGTAGCCAAAAATAGATTTTCTCTATTTAATTTTTTAATTTCTCAAATACGATGGCACCTGTCTGCAACACATGTGTGAGCGTACTGAAATCCGTACTCACCGATTAAATTTTTTTTTTTTAATTGGGTAGGTAATCAATAAGTAATGAGTGTGGGGGAAAAAGCAAAAATGGACATTTTCGAATGTCATTGGAAAATACCGAAATTCGTGCAGCTGGGAAGGAGATCAAACGAACTGTGACGGTAAGCAATGTCAGGTAGCAAAACTACCACGTGATTTCGAAATGTAAAACCGGTACCTCGAAATCGAGTTTTCTTCTGCCGAGTGTTATTTCGACAGAAGAGATGGAAATTGCGAGCACATGTACGGTTATGGAATCGTTCTATAGAGGCGATAAGCTTGAAATCAATAACCAATTACAATTCGATTCATGATGCTACTGCCAATTAAATCCAATCGGAAATATCCCGGTTCATATCGGTCGCCTGGTAATTAAAACGAACTGAATGCAGCTGTACGTGACAGCAAAAGAACGAGATGAAAAAAACTCGTCGAATTTTGGAAGACCCATATTCGGCAATTAGTCTTTTTTTCCCTACGGACGTAAACAGATGTTTTTCTAATGGAAGAAAACGCTGGTAAAACGTGCAGAGGCTGGCTTAATGTACGGTTCGGAAGAAAGAAGAAATTAATAATGAAAGAAGGGAAGAAAAATAATAACAGAATACAAGATAAAATATTAAAAAATATAAAACATGGATTAGTTCAACTCAGAAATTATTAAATTTACTAAAAATTTATGTGCATATGTTTACATAATTTTAAAAAAATTCAAATTCAGGTGTCCCAGGAAAATTTCAGAGAAGGCAGTAATGCCAGAAATATGGAATTTGAACAGTTCAGAGTTTAAAATACTTCATTATATAATTGTGAAAAGGTTGAAATATTTTCGAATGATTTTGAGCAAATTTAAAAACGTCAGAAAATGAAGAAACAATTCAAATAGAATGGAAATCAATTCAGAGACTTAAGAAAAGGAATTTAGGAAAAATTCTATAACGTGATGAGATTGCACTAACTCAATAATTCAATAAAAAATACTATTATACTTTAAACTATACATTTCATACATTATTACGATTCAAACTAGGTGATAGTACTAGATATACATAAATAACTCGACATACTTAGGCTGATATACTTAACAATTACACGAACTCGTAAACTAAATTTCGCTTCTATCAATGAAAATTCCTCGGGTGAAATGGCACAGTAAGGAAGCGGTTTTACTTCTTGCGCCAAAGGGAACGAACCTTAAAGGACCGAACCTTTCGAGTGTGACCACCGGCCCGTTTCAAATGATGTCCTCTGACCCTCTCGAATGAGAGAAAATCTAACAAGGTTTGAGTTGAATCTGAGTGGAAGGAGACGACGCTTTCAACCGAGGATGAATGTAATGATTCCGTTTGACCACCACAGAGGGTGTTAAGCCGTGCATTAAAAGGGTTTCCATTTGAGAACCTCACGGTTATCGACGAAGTAAAACGTTCCGTTCCGTTTGATAAAATTGCACGCAGCCGAACGAGCTTTTGGAAACGGTGAGCCATTCCATCATACGGACGTGACAGTTTTTGCCGGTTTGTTCGAGTTTATTTTTTTATTATATTTTATTTTTGCTTTCTGTCGGAAGAGCCGAGGAAAGTTCTGCCAAACGGCTGGGTGGATATTGGAAAACGAAATGGCACACATTCCAACGTTGCTCGGGGTTCATTAAACGGAGAAAAGACCCGTCCTTAGCTCATCATTCCCGTGAACAGCGACCAACAGCCACCCAGCCATCTAATGAGGGAACAAAACTCATCTCTCGAGCGTCGCTCGAATGCACGCGCTCTAATCCTCCGGCAACCGCTATTAGAACTGTTGTTGCTAGAAATGTAAGATGAATCAGGTGATGAGTTCATAATTATGGACCTATGCTGAATTGATGAGAAGGACGAATGTGAATTACAACGAAGGGAACGGACGTTGAAGGCCTTTATTCTTGGATGATTGTAGTGTGAGGTATCAAAATTAATTAACCTCCTCGTGAGTAATTGCGACAGGAAAACTTGGATATGATTCAGAATGCATTGCGTCGATCATGATGCGCGCTAATTCTCTCGCTTATGAGTGCCATAGATATTTAGTAACGACAACGAGCCCTCTTTTCAATAGGATTCGATGTGTACTATTATGGTGTGAATTAAGACAGTTTGAAAATGAAGCGTAGCAAAAAAAAATAAATAAATAAATAAAGCGTAGCAAAAAAAATAATAAAAAATAAAAAAAAATGTTCCCAATAAATAGTCAACAGGGTCAGGTTGGAAGAAATAAATTGTTTTGATCTGCGTTCACGGAAAAATAGATATATTCGGTTTAAAATGAAATTCGATACGCATTCAGTTTTGAGAAACGTTTCAGAACCGCATCTAAGTTGCTGAACATAACAGATCTAAAATCCATAGTAATTGAAAAAACGACTATATTATAATATATGGATAGATCTTCCATTTGTTACACAAATATTCCAATGAGCATATTTTGATATTTTTGAGATTGCTCTCTTTAGAACAAGCTGATGAATTTTTGAAATTTGCTTGCCAACCTTGTCAAAATATTGATATGAATAAATTTCAAATCAGCATGTAAAATCTAATAATAACGCTGTGATTAAACAGATAGCGATCTTGCAAGAATCGCGTACATCTTTCGTAAGAAATGCAATCCTACGCCCCATTCCTAAAATGGGAAAAAATTTCCCTTGAGAGTAAAACATTTCCACCTCGTCAGATCGCAATACTGTCTATTTTTGCATCCCCAGAAATTGGGAAATTTAGGGACCCGAATTCTCCTCATTATGTATCTCCTCTTTGTATATTGGGTTCGTATCTGTCGAATGGGAAAATAAATAAAAACAAAAATCCGGCAGAATAATATTACTCTTTCTATTTCAGGAAGATTATTGTATAATTTTTCGACGAATTAACATTCCCCAAGCGTCACTCAGTTTACCCCGTTTCCTGTCCGAACTGATCTTACCGATGTTTTCGGATCGCCGGATCTCGCGCGAACACAAACATACAAATCAATGCGGGCTGAAGGGGGCTGGACCTCTTCATCGCAAAGGTACCCGCATCTGTCATAACAAAAACACGGCCCGTACAAATCAACGGTCTGCGGGACGTATGCGCGACTCGACGAGCGAAAGTAACATCAGTGAAATTGAAAAAGAATCTTTCGACGCCGTTGAGAATAGGAAACCCTCAGCTTAACAGACTAGAAAGGCGTGATTTTGAATCGTTCTCGTCTGCAACGCAATTGAGGGACACGAGTTCGAAGATTTTTTAAAAGTTGGACTCCCATAAACCGTTAAAAACGTAGTAAAAATGAATGAAAATTAAAAAAAAAAATCGAATTCAATCTAATAGATAAATAAGATAAATTACCTACTTTACCAAATCAAGACTCTTCTCGTACCTGAATTTATGACAAAATTTCAACTGCGTACTTGAAAAAATTACAAATTAAAAATTATGAGTACGATTTAAAATGGAGACGGAAATAAAAATGTTTCAGTTCGATCCGTACATTCAATTTCAAGGGTTTTTCAGGGGCAATTGGGGAAATATGAATCGAGCTAATGTTTTTATGATGTACTGGCGTTCGGTGTAAATTTCAATCAATTAACGAGCGCTGTGTCGAACGAAACCATGAAAGAGTCGACCGATTTAATATTTCACGAGCTACCTCAGCTTTTGTGAGCCATTTATAAAAACTTCATCGAGAAACGATAGTACAGGAGAGATTTTGAAGCTATCGAAATAATTGTATGCTGACGTTCTTCAAATTTACTTCCAATCGTACCAATAAGAGAATATTTTGAATTGTCATTACATCTTTCGGGAAACTCATATTTATTTTCATTTTTTATATAACTTGAGGAGTCCATTTAGTTGCCACAACAAAATGTTGCAATAATTTTGGGCTCTACGATTTTTTTTTTTTTTTTTGACCAGGTGACGCGTGGAATTTTATTCAAAATAATTTTCGAATATTCACTATAATGAAATAATTGAAGAGTAGCTAATTTTATTGGAATGTAAAAACATTTTCATAGCAAACTTATACGATTTGCAAGTGTTTTCGCAGTGGTATTTGACAGCATTCAATATTTATTTATAATCCAATTGAGCATTCTATATTAAATATGGAGTAAATAAATATATTTATATAAATAAATTTGATATATAATCCAATATTATTTATAATCCGATTGAGCATTCTATATTTATTGATAGCCCTATAGATCGTTATATATTTATTTAAAATCCGATGTAGTATTCTAAATTTATTTCTAACTCAAAGGAGCGATCCATATTTATTTACATATCATTAGAACGATCTATATTTATTTATAACCCTGTAGAACGTTCTAAATTTCACTACAACCCTTTAGAGGATTCTATAGTTATTTATAACCCTGTGGAGCATTAAATTTCGTTCAAATATAGTTTATTTACATCATTGGAAAATCTCACCTTATCACAACGACCGATAACAAATTGGTCGTTCGGGAAACCGTCGGTTCCGGCTTGTCGGTAACTGGTGCACTTCTATTCGACACTTTATATAGTCGCCCTCTCTATTGTAGATGACAGATCTCCTCAGTGAAAGCGACACTCCTCCCTGCTGATAGTGACTCGCGCGAAGGGAGGCTGTGCGCGCCTGTGCGTATGCCTGTTTCCGGACAGTCTCGCGCGGGCCGCGCACGCACAGCTCACATGTGCACAGGAATGCGTATCTCTGTCACTGTCCGGATGTCTGTCTGATTGACAATAGATACTCCTCGGGTTGTTCGGATTCGTGGCCGAATGTTGAAAGCTCGCGGTCTGAGCGTCGGCAGAAGACTGGGAAGGAACCAGCACGCCGACGGGAGGGTCGTCCTGCCTCCTTTCTCGACCAAGCCTCCCTCTACCCGACGCCCGGGCGCCGCCGCCGCTCTCCAGGCCCAGTTCTCTAGCCACCCTCCTAACCTACTCCCGCCCCCAAGGGCAAGTTCAAAACTACACCCTACCCATGCTGAGGATTCTTCAACCTCTACACCTACTCTAGCTCTAGTTTCCCACCCCCGGTTGCGACTGCACCAATTTTCCTCCCGTCCGAATCGAAAAGAAAGTGAGCTTTTTAAAAGCTCAGATGCAACAGAATACGCCCAGATTGGTTTATGATTGCTCACTTAGTACTACTTGAAAAAAAGCCTATCATGTACATTGCATGGTTCGACAGCTAATGGAAGTACATGTTTTGGAAGTTAAATTTGAAAGGAGGTTGAGAATAATCAATGAAATTTAAAGAAAATGTAGCTTTTCCTTCTTGTCGCATATTTTTATTTCCAAGGAGTGTGAGGGGAAGGAAAATCCAGGAGACTCATTTTTCTATACTTCATTGGCTGGCCGAGAACTTTCGCCCATTCTGGCATCCTCAGGGTGACGTGGAACCACACAGCCTGTGGATACCCGAACGGGCGAAAGTGCTCGGCGAGGCAATTAATTATCGAAGAATGAGTCTCCTGGATTTTCTTCCCCTTACACCTTTTGGGTAGCGTTTATAATTTCGTAAGAAAAGTGTTGACGGCTTACGGCTTACGGACAAAATTTTTTTATCAGATATTCGGATTCTGAATGCTTTTGAAACGTAAAACATCAAATTTGAGGGGTTTCAAAGAGATTTATTTTTGTTGGACGATCGATTACAATAGTTAATTTTTGTAATAATCCAAATTTTTTTTTTCTTTTTTCATTTACAAAATTTTGTGGAAATCGAACCATTTTTCCAGCCAGGAGAACAAAAATAGACTCTGTCTGACTCTGAGTATAAAAATCATGCGTCCTCCCGGCGCCATCAAGACCTTCTTTAGGGTTAAAAAATATTGAATCTATGTGGCAGTCGTGTAAAAACCAAAATAGAAGAAACACTTCTAAAGACCCCGTGTTATCTAATATTCAATAAGACACAATTTCGCAGTAGTACGAGATCAAAAGTTATCTGGCAACATCATCGAATATTATTGACTTTTGGCTCAGAGAATCATAAGACATCATCAGCTTGAGTCTGCTCTGCGATTTCCGTACTCCGCTCGACGACTGGAATAGATTTTATGTTTATCTAATCTGTAAACTGTTTCGTCTGTTTCGTAATTGTGGCTGCAATAACGCACAAAGAGCTAATTGCCGCTTTTTATCGACATTGCATCTCATACTGCAAGTGTTCGCTGTTACAGCGCGGTTACCATCTAGACTAGAAATGACACATCTTATCGCTCGAGAAGGGAACCAGAGCCTTCGCTAATGCGCGTTCTGCAAGCTACTTATCGCTTATTAGGCTCTGCTAATGGTTTCGACTCGAGCAGGCTCTCTTCCAATTTCAACACGGAACTCATTCCAAGAGCCGCGAAACAACAATCAATACCATAGTCGCGATTCTCGGAAGGTAATAAGACTGAAACAATCAATTTAAAAAAATTAGTAAAAATAAAAAAAGAAAAGAAGAAAATTACAATTATAAAAGTAAGTATTGCTGAAAATATTCTTCTACAGTTGTCAGGAAAAATTACGGTTCTCTATAATAGAATGTCGATACTAATTGATGACAGATACATAGATTATTCGCTCAGAATTAAACCGCTTATTTATCTTCAACCGTTGGAAATTCACTGTATGGTAAAAACGAATGCATAAAGCTCTCATGGCTAACATTTTCCATAGAGTAAACATTTTTCGCCGAGGAATATTTTAGTTTGTGATTCGAAACGAAATCGTAAAATATGTCGCTTTTAGAATTTATTTCAGATTGCCCTATAAAACTGGAATAATACAAAATCTCATAAAACGAAATTCATTCATATTTCCTCTTCTGGATGAATTGCGAACGAACCGTATAAGCGATTCACTATTCGAAGAAAATGCTTACCACACTTTACACGCATTGGATTTCTTTCGTATTGTTATTCCGTGTGACAAGCTGTGAATAACAGTTTTCCTAATGTATCAGGTGTCTCTCGTTCGACGATCCTCGAGCAAGCATTTCCCCTTTCTCGCCGGTTTTCAAGCGCCAGGCACAAGTCCCGCCTTTCAAGAAAACTCACGTATCAAAAAATGGCGCATGCGACCGCATCTATATTATGTTTACTTACAATCTCTCGACGAGTTGAAAAAGTCCTTCAGACAATTCGAAATCGTCCGGATTACTTGCTCTCTGTGATATAATGCTACTTCGATTTGTAGCATCTCAGATAATATCTCAGCGATAACATTTTTCAGGGAGATTTTTGTTTTATCGTACAATTTTCTAGTTACAAAGGTATAAAAAAATATTTTTAAAAAAAATTAATTAATCAAAGAAGGCTAAATTCAATATGTCGGCTAAGAGTAAATATTACACGAAGCCGAATTTTACATCTGAGCTCCCGGGCCATTAACATAATGCAACTAACACTATTTATTACCCAACTTCCAGGTCACGAGTCCCCAATCGGATCTATCTCATGATATATGCTGAGGATTGGAAACGTGAAGCCATCATCGATTTATCTATGACGTCACTTAGGACACGAAAGGGAATTTCGTTCATAGCCTTGAACTCTCACGCAATAACTTAATATTGGGGCTGATATAATGTTGAAAAAAAATCAGAATTCCCTTATTCACTGTCGTTTTAAATGTACAGGTAGTTTTAATGCGCAATCGTTTCCAAGAGATTAGTAAGCGAGAGGGTGGAGAGATAACAGAAAAATAGTAAAGTTAAAAAAAAATTAGGTATTTGCTGGACAACTGAAAACTCAACAAAGAGAACACCTTCTGAAAATCTTAAGAAACTAATGATTTTAACCCAAATTAGATCTTGCAATTAGATCTAGCCTCACAACGAATCAACTCTTCAACCAAATCGCTACCTCAATTTTTAAAGTATTTTTGGGAGTTTTGAGGGGGAGACAATTTGTATTTTCCAATTCAGCTTTTAATTTGGATATTAATAAGAATGAAAATAATATTTATTTAAATTATTATCATAATGTTTATAAAATTTAATTATTATAAATTTCCTTATAAATTAATTATTATAAATTTTCTTATAAATTAATTATTATAAATTTTCTTATAAATTAATTATTATAAATTTTCTTATAAATTAATTATTATAAATTTTCTTATAAATTAATTATTATAAATTTTCTTATAAATTAATTATTATAAATTTTCTTATAAATTAATTATTATAAATTTTCTTATAAATTAATTATTATAAATTTTCCTTATAAATACCTATCTGTCGTTAGGTAGAAACGTTTACAAATGTTTGGACAAGTTTCTTATCTCAAATGGTTGGTCTTCTTTAATCATTTATGAAGCGAAGTAATAATAAACCACTGTACGATCATTTGCAGCGTTTTTAATAGATGTTAGCTCGAAATTCACGCTCATCTTCTTTCGACGAACCGGTCGGTAAATTCTCGCTGAGAACATTCATTTACCGTCAGCTATAGAGCGATCTCGTTCCTTCAGCATGTAAATGCTCGATTCGCCCTCTTAGAATCCGTTTGCCGATGAATTCCCATCTACCTCCTTCATATAGGTCGCATTCTAGTGCTGCCAATTTTCGGTTGCGTACTTCTCCGTATTTTTTAATTTGCACCTTGCATATGTTGGCCTCGGTAAACAGAATCCGTCCGGGTGAAATTGTATTTTAAAATCAACTCCGCCTCGGTAGGAGTTTATTAATACGTTCCGCCCCGGGTTATCTTCCGTCGGCGGCTGACCTTTCATGCAAGCCATTTCGATCAAGGCCCAATCAACGGTCGCTGAATACATATGCATCATCGGATCTTCAATCAACGTCATATCAAGAAAATCGCAATTCAAAAATACGAGTCAACGAAACGTAATTTTACGTTCGAACTGACATTTCTGTGAGTAAAAATTTTTGCATTTAGCTGTAGAGTAATTTTTATCGTAGTTTTACAAAATAATCCGGATATTTTCAGCGATCTAACGTATCTCTTCCTAACGATGACTCTGTACGTACAGATGATAATAATACGTTATCGTTTCAAGTGTTAGTTTAGCATTCAAATACCTTCAATTCCACTCAACGACAGTGGGCAATTCATTGTTTCCAGACACAACGAAACTCGTTCCTGCTATCAATTATGAGTGTTCGTCAGACAATTTTTTCTCACTTTACTGAAATATTAAATCTTCATATTATTATTGAGCTCTAGTAAGGAAGAAACGTGCGATCTATTAACAACATCGTTATAGACAAATAGAAATCCGTCTGTTTCCGAGGCGCATTTCCATATTTTGCAGTGAACTATCAATGAAAAGTGAGCTCATGGAAAAAACCGAGCGGCCAGTGAATCGAATTTATCCTTGTTTGCTTCGAGCCAGCTATGGCTTAATGGTGTAGAAACTCCCCCATTCTTGTCGGAGGCCTTTTGATTCCATAATATAATCCATTAAACGTGAAAGAGAATTCGACGTCGCGTACAATTACCAAATGGAAAATCAATAGGTAGCCAACAACCCGTCAAATCAAAACGCGGTTTATCGCCACCTGCGAAAATCATTACTGTCCCATTGAGTACGAATTCATTCGATTGTCAGCTGTCAGTGGAATCCGAGCGAATAGCAGCTATCCACAGGCCCGCGCAGTTCGCATTGTCATTGGTAATATTGAGAATAGATTTGCCGAGAAATCGTTGCAGACAATGCTCAAACGGACACTACTGCCACTAATATTGTTCAAGATATGAATAAGATTTATAATGTGTATAGAGAAACAGATGTTTATTTTACAATAGTTGCGTACATTAAATTTGGCGGATGGGTGCTTTTGCTCCTTTTTCGAACTAGATCACTACGAATCAACTGCCGGAGTATTTAGGCCCTTAAACAGCTAACAGGGCGCCACGTTGCGCTCCAATCGTCGCCTATCAAACAAAAAATACAGTTTGTGAAGAGAGCTGGCAACATCGCACTTTTTCCGACCCGCCTGATTTCGCGTCCGCTACTATGTAGCAATTTATATTCACCAAAATGAGACCTCTGCTGCATAGCCGGCCCTTTCTTTAGTTCTATAGCCTAATCATGTTTTTGTTGAAGTCTAGTCTCTAGTCCAGTCTCTAATGCAGTCCCTAGTCCAGTGCCTAACCCAATTTCTAGTCCAGTCGCTAGTCCAATCTCTGGCCTAGTCTTTAGTCCAGTCTCTATTCCAGTTTCAAAATCAGTCTCTAGTCCAGTCTCACCGTTATACAAGAGCGAAGTGGCTCACAAGCTAAACATCACAAGTTATGGTGTGGATTTTTTTTTTTTTTTTTTGAAGTCCAGTTTCTAGTTAAATCTAAATAGTCCAATCTCTAGACCAATCTCTAGCCCAGTCTCTAGTCCAGTCTCTAGTCCAGTCTCTAGTTCAGACTCTAGTCCAGTCTCTAGTCCAGACTCTAGTCGAGTCCCTAGTCCAGTCTCCAGTCCAATCTCACCACTATACATGATTGAAGTGGCCTACAAGCTGAACTCCACAAGTTATGCTGTGGAATATTCTGTTTTTTTTTTTCGATGTAGCCCGAACAAGCCCAACGAGGTCGTCCCCTTTTCCATGTTTTACGGATGCATTACATATTCCTCTGTAGCAAGATCGATGTTTATTCATTCAAGACTAAGCCCTCGTCCTACTTCTAAGTCGACTCCTCGCTAAAGAGAATATTTACCTTCAATAAAGTTTCCCCTTGAGAGGATTCGTGTCGTAATTCACCAGCAAGCTGGAGTAGCTCGCACTTAGAAGAGCCGGCTAAGTTAGCCATATAATCCGACTTTTACTTAGCCGCTATGAGCACCTCTCTTCACAAGCTAGGTCTCGTCTTGCGTTTCTTTAAAAAGATCATATTCAGACTCGCGTTAATAAAAGTACTACGGGGAATCAGCGTTTTTCTAATGAGAATATTCCCTAATCACCAGTAGGACCAGTATTCCTTAATATTACCAATAGAGCATCACATTTTCAGTATCTATGTTGGCGTATTAAATTGAAATATTGTGATCGTTCTAGCTGGCCATAAATGCACGTCAACTCCCTTATTTTAATCTCGAAAATTGTTTCAAAAGACATTAGCACACGCCACAAAAATCAGCGAATGATTCGGAAAAAGGTTCAAGGAAGTTTATCAAGAGAAAACTTCAACTTTTGCTCCCCAGGTTTCCTCTCTCACGATTCCAAGCGTCGTGATTTTCCAAGGTAAAGAGCGTGCATAAATGGTCAGCTAATTGCCAAAATCAGAAGGGGAAATATTTTAAGGAAACTCACGCTCAGAAACGACTCTCCTAAGTTTCCATTAGAAATCGAGTTTTCAGGATATTTGATTGGTAGAATCTATTCCACTTAACCCAAATCTGAACTTGATAGTTGGCTTTTGATTTTTCATCCTTTGGCCGAAGATCGTCGGAGCTATCTGGGAAGATGTATTCTAATAGTTGCATCTCAAATGGCGCTAACATTCCCTCAACGCCGAGCACTGAGATTTATAGAAGTCTTGAACTTGCGCCAGTCTTCCCAACGGGGAAGGGCCGCGTCGGTTGCCACCCACCACTTTTTATCTGTATGGTCTCGCTGGAACCGCCAAAGAACTCTCCCAAACCTGTTCCAAGCGACAGAATCCCCCGCGCAATCATAATACGTTACACGGTTTTACTGCTGTTCAAAGTGGAAAGCTTCCGCTGCTCCTTTTCTTCCATGTCTTCAATCCAGTAGTTTCTCGGCTGCTGGCTAAGTTATAGAAAACGAGATATCCGACATCTGCTTGAGCCGACAAGCGGAAAAAATTGTCCCGTCTATTCGTGTTCCAAAAATGCTCCTACCTTCGGCTTAAAACTTTCCGCAGCTCATTCGGAAAGGAGCCATTATTTCCGGCCGAGGTATTTCTAATTTCGTTTTATTGTAATATTTTTTCTAGTTTTACTACGCGGAGGTCTTAGGAGCGATTGATGCCTTGGAAACCCAATGACTCTCGCACCTTCAAGCAGTTAGAGAGTATTTTAGGGCGATTTCGGCGGGGAAAGCTCACTGCGTTTTAATTTATAATTGTTAGATGGCGTACTTTTGAAATCAATTGGCAAAAAAAAAACTTGTGCACCCATTTAAAATTGAGTATATTGATGAAAAAGGTGGAAAACCCTGTTTTTATCAGCCTAAATTTGAGTTTTAAAATTTCAACTGCTCTTTCACGGGGTGGTTTTTTCCTTTTCCTTTTTCTCCCGTTTAGTTAGGCTAAATATATATAACATTCTAGCTTCTTCAGTTGGCAAGAAAAAGGGTCGGCTGAAGTTCAAGTTCGTGGGCCGAAACGCGGTCGCGGAGCGTTGCCTAGACCGGGAAAAAGTCGTTAATTAATATCATTCAGTTGGCAGCTCGCTTCAAAAGGCCACGGAGTAAATGGCGCCGATTTTTTTCGTCGAATGTTAATTTTTTGGCGTACTATCATGGTTTCAATCTCGCATTGGTTCGTCATTGAACAACCGCTCGAGGCGATTGTTTTTGGGAGAGCTACATGAATAAATTCACATTGTAAAAATCGTGAAATCCACGTAGAAATCCGAATTTCGAAGAAACGTTCAAAAAATCGAGCACACTATCGATTTTAGATTGAATATTTGACTTTAGCTGAGGTTTATAAAGTATTTACCAATGATGAATGGCAATTAGCTCTTTATTTCTTTGTTGGCGCGGATCGCATAACTTTACAACTCAATCGGATCCTTTGTAGGACGTTGATTATTGGTTTTTCACACCTGACCATTTCGAAACGCGTTCTGGAAATAACTCTGGGATAACTCGAGTACAAGAGCCCACCGATATTTTAATCCGAGCCTGTTTGGACTCGTGATATCGGTAAATATTACCAAATCGTTTAATCCACGGTCTCGGAAGGGGATTAGCTTTAGTCCGGCCTGGTCAGCCTAGGATTAGCGGCTTTGCCTTGGCGTGAAAGCCTGGAGCCCCGTGTTCGCCCAAGTGTCAATCCTGAGAGCCGAATCGCGGACACGTTTGAATGTTCACTCCGATCGAGTATTTAAACCGACCGAACATTGTGCAACGGTTCGTTCACCTGAATAGATTAGCCGCAATTTCCGTTTCGAAATCTGGCCCCGCGCAAATCTTATGCAAACGTGCGCTATAGTAATGGGATTCGGACAATTGAATTTACGTTTTCCCGTCGAATTTAAATATGGGAAATTCGACGAGCTTTTAACCATTGATGCATCAGAGGTTTTATTACTGACGTGGAGAATTTTTTCTCACGCAAACGAAGAGATGAGAATAATAACTTTCTCGAACCGACATGAGTAATAATGATGAATCTAAATCTCCTCTGGAACATTTCAAATTGGAATCACACAGTCTAAACACGGTGTTTATTATTAAGATTTTATAACCAGTAAAAAGTAGTAAAGTAAAGTAAGCAAGGAGTTTCACCTTGAATTTTCGTCCAACTGGGAATTCCCGTCGTGGACGTCGTCAGTTTTTTTCCCATAGGGGAATCAGAAGATAATCCATCAATACTGCACTTTTTAATTCTGACGATTTCGCTCGTGGCTACTCATTGCCTCACCCCCCTGAGTGTGGAGGACGAAAGGGCGGGCCAAATATGAGTTTGACCCCAGCCGGATTCGAACCCGGCTCCACCGTGTAGAGAGCTAACGCTCCATACCACTACACCACAGGTGGCCCTCGATTTTATAACCATATTTTCCACTGTGGACAGTATAAAAAAATTAATTCAATCCGAAAAATACCGAATAATAAATTGGTAATATTTCTTATTATTTTTTTGTACTGGATTTTAATTAGAAATATACTGCCAATGTTCTCTAAGTAATACCTTCAATTCAAGGCAATATACGACAAAAATTGCTAGAAGAATTATTTCGATAATGTTTGAGATAAACCGATGTAATTAAACGATTTCCTCGATTAATTGGCCGGCTCGAACGGCCTGAAATGGATGCACAGCTGAGCCACGATGGCCGCCCAACTACCGTTTCATCGGGATACAGAGAAAAAGCTTGGAGGAAAACTCCTTTAATCATCCCCGTCTTTTATCTTGAAGCGTCGCATTCTTAAGATAGCGAAACGACATTGAAACAATCACAGTTGAAACTGCAATAGTCGCATACATTTTTTATTTTTCAACTAACTGAACCGTCAATTAAGTAAATGACTAAAAAAAAACCTGAACAGAATAAAAAAACTATCGAAAAACAGAAGTTTCAACGGAAAGTTCTATGATCATAAATATACCTTAGGTATGTTATGAGTGTCCATACAAAATTTTTTCTTCAACATTTTGGTCTAGTTCTTCTTCTTAATTATTCTCGGTTTCTTTTCTTCTCAATATTTTTTCTTGAGGTGGTTCTTCCTGTTTTTGTTCTAGTTCTTTTCCTTCTGTTATTGGTGTTGTTTATCTTGTTCATGTTCTTGTTATTGTTATTCTTGGTCTTGTTCTTCTTGTTTTTAGTTTTTTTTTTTTTTGTTTTTATTGTTCTTGTATGTTCTTCAAAGGAAATTCGTTAAAGTTAAGTTGAAAAACATCGGTTTTCCAATTGGAACAAGTTCTAGTTTCAAAACGTGACATTTAGCCGAGGAAATATTCCAACATATAAATAAATTTCCGTTTTTTTTTTTTTTTTTTTTTTTTGTCGAAAAACGTTAGCTGAGAGTGAAACAACTTATTTCTACTAGGAAACTTTAATATCAACTCTCAGTTTTTTCTTCTTTTTTCTTGTGGATAAACGTTGAACTTCAGTATAACGTAAGAAAATCGATTTCCCGTTAAAAGTGTTGTTTCTTGGTTGCAATATTTTAGAAATATTTGTTAAATTATTTATTTATTTATTATACATGTATTATATACATTATTTATTTAGGATCGACTAAAACGTCCATTTCAGTGGTATCATATTTGAAATGATTCCGATTCAAATTTTCTACAACGATTTTCCGTTGAAACGAAAAGTTATTCAACTCGTTTGAGGAAATGAATCAAAAACTCTTTCGAGCCTTCGGCACGTTCACTGTTTTCATTCTGTTGAATACTTTCCGCTTCCGAGAGTTTCATTCGGTTCAAAGAAACCCAAAAGAAAAAAAGTTCATTGGGAAGAAAAGTTGGCGAATTGAATTCAGTCCTTGATTGAGGTGAGACTAAAATGAGATGCGAAATTCTTAAAATGTCAGTCCAACTCGCGTTTTACAGGGATACATAATTATTATTATTCATTCAGCGAACAAGATTGCTACATCATGATTTATCTGGTTGAGTCCGTCATATAATAGTGTAGGCATCGACCCATTTTTAATATTTTCTTATACTTAGAGGACTTTTCATAGATGTAGCACGAGTCTGATTTTGACATTTCGATGATTATGAAACAGATGAAATAATATAGTGATAAATAGTAGTAGTAAATATATTCATTCGTAATTCCCTCTATTTCAGCTGTCGAGTTATAAAAAAATAGTGTTTCTGGTTAGGTTTTTTTATATTATAATAATGATAATAGATATTGGGTCACATTATGAACCAATCTGCTCAGTGACATGTTTATTCACAAACGTTTGAAGATGTTTTTAGAGTTTACATTTTTACTATAATAGTTCGTTTCAATTTTTCCTCAAAATTTTACAAGGATGTGATTTTTTTTCAACTATTTACTCCACTATAATTGGTGTAAGATTAAATTATTTCAAACCGGTTTAGCCTATCACCACTGGCTCGGGATCTGCTATAGATGTTGGAAAACTTGAATAGTTTACTCGGATTTACGTAATTGTGACTTGAATAAAAATAATTGTTATCCCAGTTATCAACGATAGAAACATTTTTGTCTCATTTGTAATTATAATTACCAATGAATGTTGAGAATTGGATTTAAGATGAAAATAACACGGAGTTATCAAAGGCGTATCAATATCGGTCGTTCATTAGATCTCGAACGTATCTATTCAACCGATAAAGATCGAAAAGTTGCCGCCCATAGTCAACCCTTCGGGACATCTATCCAATCGGTGGCGGGAAGCGGGGAACGACGGGAATGTCGTGGACTGGAAGTTATCAGTATTCAGATGGCAACCTCCAATCAGGGGCCCTTCTTTGATTAAAGTCTATATCTGTTTGAAATTCAAATGAGCTTCGAAGCCATCATTTCTGATCATCATAAGCTGCAGCTCGCTTTGTATAGGAATCGACTCTTGGGTTCGAAAATACTAGTAATCTAACGATTGGAGTTAAATAATTCGATTGGAAGCACGACTATTGACATTCTCGATTGGGATTGATATTTCTATCAACCTAATTTCCAACCATGAGGGTTTGCTGTGAATCGAAAATTATGTTTAGTTTTATTTCGTCTAAATTATCGCTCACCCTCGCGAATTATAGTGATTTTAAGTATTGCAATAATAGAAAGTAGCTCAATAGATATAAAACTTTAAAATGTAAACAAATTAATGTGCATTTGGTTTTTGAGTTTGGTTACGAGGAAAATTATTTGATTGCTGTAACTTTTTTTGAAACGTATAACAAATATGTGGTGTTAGTATCGATGAAAATGGAGCTTTTGCTTTTTTTCAGCATCATGAGATCAAAATAAAAATTCATCGACCCCTATTTTCATTTCGCGCGCTCATTATTTATTTTACCAATAATATGAGAGGTTTTTTATTCGACTTGAGGTGAGAACGCCGTTGTAAATATATTGAAAACCTTCCTTCGTTTCGGATATTCCCTTTGTCTTTCGGAAAAAGGGTTGTCCTTCTTTCTTGTTTTTCATTTGGCCCAAGGTCATTCTCGGACCGAGTACGACCCGCAATAACTAAAACGGACCGAGCGTAAAGCGCTGTAATAGAGAAACGTTTTGCCAGTCGAGCTGTATCTTCTATTTCATCAGCATTTCGCACCAACTGTTGTTGTACGAAGGCAACCCGCAGCGGGGAGGAACGGTTTCTTCTCTTATAAGAATACGTATATAAGAAAACAGAGCCGAGGTCAAGATATGAAAAACCGCGCAGTCCGTGACTCCATTACACCATTACCCAAGAAGCAGATGGTTATTCTCTCCCGCTCGCGGTTTATTCGAGTATCGTAAGTGGTAGCAGAGAAGTGTTCGGTTGGCTCAATCTTAGCATCACGCTGTTTGATAAGAGTTGGAGCAGCTAGACATGCTAGGACAGAAATATTTTCGAATGATGCGTGTGAAAGATATCCCTTTTTCTCTGGTTTCTTCGTATTTACATTATTTATTCAAGGTCAGCACGAAAAGTAGCGCACTCTGTTGCAGTAGATAGTTGGAAAATATTGTCATAAATGGAAATTCTATTTAATGCATGGAAATCGATGCCTCTGACGGTCGCAATAATGATGCCGTTCTGCCTGCTAAATGATTACCCTTTATTCACGATTCACTAAATGTAATGGGAAATCTAAATCGCTGATAATATTGGCCTGAAAATGGAGAATACATTGGTAATCGAAATTTACTCTGTATTCGGACAACATTTTGAAAAATCTACACACACAGAACTGAATCACTGCTGGAGTTATTCAACAGCGCTAGTTCTTTTTCCGAATAAAACAAAGGGCCGCGTCGCCGAGAAAGCGGAATAAAGGATGCTCTAGGATGGTGTAATAACAGTACATCACAGGATGAGTGTCCAAAAGCGAAGGATTTGCCGGTCTTCTTAGAATATTCATGAGAGAGCTGAGCTGTTGTTCTAAGAGCAATACGAAAAGCACTATAAGGCCGGCCTTGCCTCCGGAAGGAGCTACATTTTTACAATAACGTGCCTAACGAATCACTACAAGTGGAAACTGCGGAGAGTAAGTTGATCAGTTCTGCGCAGACAATATAGAGTTTCATAGGTAAATAAACAGACTCGAGGTTCGTTTCAATAACGAGGACGATAACTTAAAATCTAGGACTGAGAATGGAGATTATTTAAGAAGGAACATATAATTTTGTAATGAGTTTAAACTACTATCAAGTACCACTATATTATGTAATTGGGCTTTGCCAGTGTATTCTGAATAAATATATAATAAAATAAAGCGTCAAAAAAACCCATTCGATACAGCAGTGCTCGACCGTATCTAAACGTGTTATTGTCTTCTCGAAGACCATTTTAGCCCAAGGTCACGCGCATAGGAGGCCGAACTGAAGACTGCGAAACACTGTTTAAGCGGTGAAAACCTCGTGGGAAATTCGAGAGACGACGAAGTAAAAGATGCCACCACGAAATGATACGTTGTTTCTTGAATTACGACGCTATTATCCTCCAGGGCAGGTGACCTTTCAGAAAAATGGTATACCGGTACTTCCCAGATGGAAAAGGAGAGCGAGACGATAGAGCTGGGAGAGGGATGCTTTTATGAAGAGAGATAAGCTCGACGTTGGCTCGCGTTAGTCTTAATTTAATCTCCAGATAGACGATCGATCAGCTTTCGGGGCCAAACTTTTTAGAAGCTCTCCATTGCCTGAAGCCGTCTTCAACTTAGAAGCGATAAATTCAGCTTTTCGAAAGTGGGAATGCCGAGAAATACGATTGTCGCTTGACTTGATTTTTTCCTATTTGCGAACCCAAAAAATGGTGATACTCGGAGAATATAATATTTGTGGGAAATAGAAGAGAATATTTTTGAAAAGGAGCATTTTTTCCTCGGTGAATGTAGCGGAGGAACATTTCGAGGCTAATGAAACCTTTTTACAGATGTTTTCAAGTTTTCGATTGAGTTATAGCTTTTTTGACCTCTTCAGCAGTAAAAGATCAACGTTTCATCGGTTTTTATCAGATAACTAACTTTCCTTTATTGGCGGTCAAGGTTGGATACTTTCGAGAAGGAGATTAAATTTCAATTTGCACTTCTCAGTGTACTTTTTTTTAGATCAGTTATCCAGCAGAAGCGCTGCAAAAAAAGTAGGTAAATTCTCTTCCAAGATGAATTTCTTAGAAGGGAAAAAGGGAAAGGGGATTGTGCAAACCAGAAAGAAGGTCGAAATCATGGGCTTCGTTTCTCTCTAATCAACATGTTGAACCCTCAACCAGCCTTAACCAGCTCCACGTGAACTTTACGCGTCGCTACAAATTGATGGCAGTTGACTTTCTCCAGTAATTCGATCCATTCAGTACAACAATTTTCCAACGCAATTAACGCCTATTTTGCTCGATGTAAAGGTTCGAAGAGCAGGCTAATAAATTATAATTATCTTCTATATAAAAATGGCGACGTAGTTAGATATTCAGGTTATGGCATCAATTTTGTGCATATTGTTCGGGATTAGCCGCTTACGACCGAAAATAAACATCGTTCGCTCAGTGGGACAACGTATAAACCCGGCGTTGACCCTCGGCTTGTTGTTAGAAGTTAGTTGTTTTTAATTGGCCGCATTGAGCAAAAAGTTGAACGGCAGGCGATCCTCGCGCGTATATTACCGACCCTCGGGAGAAAAGTTTGCGGACCAACAACTTCACCTTTGGCTAATGAAATGAGAGCCTATTCGAATGCGATTGCATCAAGGATAACAGTTTACGGCAAGAATCAGTAAATTGCGTAGGTATTCTTTTCTGTTGAAAATAATTTTTCAAAAAATGATATGTAATTTTTTTTTTTTTTTTGCTAAGTAATTTTCATCTACGATCTATTGAATTTACTGGAGTGTCATATTATTATGATGTTTAGCATAGAATACAAATCTGAATACCCCTCATAAATGTTATATATATAACGCCGGCGTTCACCATTTGATTGGTTTAAAACAATGAAAAAAGGAAGCTGTCGTAACAATCGACGACGGAAATACATCCAACGAGAATTCCACAATTACCGCTTTCCGGAAGCTGAGTCGAATGTCTCCGCCTTGACATTATCAACAGTTGGAAAACGTTAGGTTGAAGTTGCACTAGAAAACTTACCAACACGAGAGGAAATGATTTTTGAAAGAGCGAACAGTCGGAAACGTTGGTCCGCGCAAGTGTCACGCCAGTTCCTGCTTCGCATTCAGTTTCCACTCGTGTAACTTCAGGCATTTTTCCGATAGATACACGCAAAAGTTAGTACGCGAAGAAAATTGAAATATGACAGATTACACGTTATCCAGCGCCGACAAACAATTCGAACTACTATTATTAACAATTATTTCTAAGAAACATGTCTCGTTATTTTCGAGAGCTTTACCTTTTCAAACGACTCGGGACCAATGTTACTGACGGAAACTGAAGAACGCTCTTCAGACCGAGGGAGCCGGTGTAGGTTAAAATATTCACGTTCATATAGAAGACTGCACTGTCTGAGATGCGAGAAAGGAAATTGTGATCTGAATATCGACGAGTGGTATGAAAAACGACACCGAGCGACCGGGGGAAGAAAGGGCTCGCGAATGTTACTATGTAAGGGAGCAATATGTTATGAAAAAGGGATCCTCCGAATCGCCTCAATTCAGTCCGATCTTTCGCTAACATCATCCCTTCTGCGGACCAAATAAAAACTGAAGATATTCCCGAAGCCGCTAGTCTCCCTCAAATTTATTGACTCCCGATTGAGTTGACTGAAAGACATCATTTTCTTCCCATCTGGGAACCCAGTTTTATAAACAGCAAGTATCAGCTACAGAGAACCGTACTAGAGTTATTCAATCATTATGTAAATATACCGCTGAAATGAAAAAAGTCACTGAAATTTCGGTCAATAGGTCACAATAAATAATTTTTTCTGCTAATGCTACCATTATCACCTACGTCATCATATTAAGCCATTACCGACCTAATAAGTAATTGAATTTTGAATACAAGTATCATCAACAATTTCTTCTTTTTTTTCTTCTTTATTATTATTTTATTTTTTTTTTAATTTAATTTTTTTTTTTTTGAGTTGAAAGAATATTAAGCCACTCTCTTTTATTGTTTATAGCTGCAATAGTCAAAAATTCACAGGGTGCCAATAATAATTATTTTTACTTGTGCTTCGACGAAAGAATTGTTAAAAAATCATTTTCAAATTTCGATCACACGAATCCAAGAAGAAATATTTTTTTCCCAAAATCATCAAAACCATAATAGACGCTTGAAGTTAACGTTCGTTTTATTATACCAATCTCGCGATTGATCGGTAATACTGGATAGTAAGTTTATTCGATCTATTACTAAAATATTCGTTCCCCCGTTGCCGGATGTACGAAATGGTTCTACACGGTTTGTCCAATTCGATTCCGAAAAGCCGCTATAAACGTGGCCGTTTCGATATCGTTTTACAGCGTCCATAATCTTTCCCGTAAAGCTGAACGATTCGACTCTGCATTCGGAACGGTCTGCATTCAAAACGGATAGCCCTAATAACAGATCGAGTTAATAGAACCGAGTGCAGCTCTTGGGCGGAGTTTACAACGCCTCATCGAGATAAACTGTTGACGCGAGTTGCCTTTGATTTTCGAGCGATTGGCTCCGGAATGATTGCTGTAACGCCAACGACTTGCCTCGTATGTAGTTAACCTTGGAAGCTTAGTATCTGGTACTAGTATCATAACGGTTATTCTCCTTTGGTCCAATATATACGCGATAGAAACTCGTTAATAACGTTAATGACTCGTCAAAATTCGTTCGTTGATTGTTCAAAGGGTAAGTACAACGGTAATTCATATTCATATCCGTTCGACTTCGACCGACTAGATCGCAGTCAGTGTTTTGCGTCCATGAAAATGGAGATTAATTTTATTATAAAATAATAATAATAATATCATTTGTGAACGGAAAATTGTCTAGATATTATCCGTACTCGTGTATAAGTATCTCAATATTAAAAAAGTCTATTCCGATCGGTTTTTCGAGATATTGAGCGAGCTGAAGGTCATGTAAGGGCTACCGTCCAACGCAAAGCCCCGATAACCTTCCTTCTTTCTCAATTTCATCCGATCAGATAACCCTCACAGCTGAGAAGCTCCTTTTAAAATCAATCTCCGTGCTTTCGCCCAATATCCCGCGCTTTTGAGTCCGAAGCAACTTTCGGAAATGGATATTTCTACCCGTTGAGGAGGAAGTTATAAATCATCCTTCGGCTTATCAATATACATTGGCGGCCAAATACAAAGACCTCCCTTGTAGGTACGGTTCTCATCTTGTTGCTCCGCTGTATAATACTCTCTTCATGCCACGAAGGTTCTTTCAAAAAAGCCATACCTGTTGTGCCCTCATTCAAATTTATCCTGCCCAAGCGTATTATCGCGCTATCAACGTGTATCCAATAATGTACATTAAGTATGTGTAGGTATTTTTTCATAATATCATTCGTTATGAAGATTTTCTTCCTGCCCCACCATCTGTCGAATTCTAGTGAAATATTATTATTCCAGTTTAACATCTGATAGAGAATGAAAACATCAACATCATTGAAATGTATGAAATATTCAGCTTTCGGAATTTTTTTTTTGACCAACATGAAGTAAAAAAGTCCCATAAAATTCCCTTACGCAATATTTTTCGTTCTTATCACCAATCATGTACCATTTTAGTACCAAGGCGTGACGCAATATTCTCACCCAATGATACATTATTTAAAATCGACGATTCTAAATCCTTATTGACACGAAAATTCACTTTATCGTCTTTATCGAGTTTGAAACACTCCGCAAATAT
Organism: Tupiocoris notatus; assembly: GCA_037159825.1. Lineage (NCBI taxonomy): Eukaryota > Metazoa > Arthropoda > Insecta > Hemiptera > Miridae > Tupiocoris > Tupiocoris notatus. The sequence continues at coordinate 107,434 of JASJUZ010000795.1, forward strand.
TGTCGGCATTGTTATCTACGAACTGAACGAAAACAATCCACTTCACCAACGGCCGGTAGTTTGGTCGGGAATTATTTCAGTCTAGTCATGTTACCTCGGCACGCATGGTTACTGGCCGTTCTGGTCCTAATACCGAACATTGGCGGGTGGATCGGCGCCCTCATGTTCGATTTGGATTGGTACAATGTAAGAAATTGAATTATTTCTTGACTACTTTACAGAAGTAATATTTTTTAGATTATATTCCGAGCGTTATGCGGATTGATGGTCTGTGCGGATTGTCACAACGGAATGTGAGCTTTGGAAACATACAGAGGGAAAACTGGTAGATTATGAATTATATTATTTGATGGTTTTTCGCTAATCAATTGTTTTACAACGGTGGCATTGGATTGTTTCGTTTGCTTTAGAAGTATTGCTGTTTGGTTACCACGTGCTGAACTCACAATTTGTTTTACTAGGATTCGGCTAACAGGAATACCGATAATACAATAATAATATCAAGAAAATCATTCAAAGGCTGCGACAATATTTTTGCTGAAATACAAGCCAGAAGACCCAAAATGTCAAAAAAAAAAAAAAAAAAAAGAAAAAAAAAAGGCGCTAGTTAGGTTAATATAACACCGAGTTAAGTTAATATAGAACTAATGATACAGTTCTGCGAAATCATTTTTACGGCAATGGGACCAAAAACAAAACAAAACAAGAATAATAATGAAACATGTGAATTACGTGGAAGTACTGTGTGTGATATTTACGATAGAAATCAAGCGTCATTCATTCGCGGCATCAAACATTTCTAGACCTTAAACGTTAGAAATAAATGTATACTATGAATATAATATAGACCATGTAAATATATTATAGTCATTTGAAATAGCGACAAAAAAACCCTACCGTGGAAGTAAGGTGTGTGAGCCACTAGATAAAAAATGGAGGTTCATCCGCTCGCTATATCGAACAATATTGAACAATAATTGCCCTTATAGCCTGTAAATAATGAAACAGAAAAAAGTTTGAACGATTATATCTTGGAAGTAATGCGTGTTACAAATAAATCTCATTTCGCACATTCACTTTTGCAGATTTTCCTGAAAATTTCATCGATTTTCATTCATTTCATTCAGGTCCGAATTCACCTCCGTTTCGAATTCGACTCTTTGGACGATCACAATTATACTTCAATTTACTTCATAGGCATGGATGTAAAATGTTTGAACGCACACCTCGGAAAATTTTTCATTTTCGAATTTTGATCTGGATTAGCTGCATGGCCATGCAAATAGATGGCCACTAAGTAAACAAGGTTGATCTTGATGTAGAGTGAATATTCTTTGGTAAATTATGAAAACAATTAGGAACATGGTTTAAACAAGAAAATATGAAACTGCTTTAGAAAAATAAGAGCCATAAAAAACCGCCATAACGGAATTGCAGAAGATTATTATACTATTACTCCTGGAATGTGATATGGCATTATTATGGTAATTAAAAAAAATAAATAAATAAAAATATAAAAAACATGAATGTCCTACAGTGAAATTACACTGATCATGACAATGTTTGGTTCGCATTTTAGAAACTCAACAAAGCTTCTATCAATCCACCAGCATGGGTTTTTGCACCGATGTGGACAATATTGTATTGCTTGATGGGGATATCTTCGTTTTTGGTCTGGACTAAAGAAGGAGGTAAGAATTCGATGAATTGACACTAGAAATCAATAATTTTATATTTATGATTGGAATACTGGAGGTTTCATTAATTTTCAGTCGACGCTTTCGCACCGTTACTAATCTACTTCATTCAATTGGTCCTTAATTGGGCGTGGACTCCACTTTTCTTCCACTATCATCAAATCCTATGGGTACGTAAATATGCAGCTCGCTGGTATGAAATAACAATATACATTTCCCCTGCAAACATTAAAAAAGGAGTCAATTATTCTTCAGTTATTTTACCTAGTAGTACAAAAATGGTAAATTACGCATTTTTGTTTGCAGGGTCTTGTGGAAATCGCCGCAACTGACGTCATTGTAATTTTGACAATAATCGCGTTTTATCGCGTGAGGCCCCTGGCAGGTATTCTTTTGCTTCCTTACATCACTTGGCTATCGATTGCAACATACCTGAATCTCTACATTTACCAGCATAACTGACCGAAGGCTTGAATACCCGAAATACCTCCGTAAATAGAATCTTTCTTCTGTACCTATCGATTTTTGTTTCAATCCCCTTAATCCAAGAGTGTTATGGTGAAGAAATTTTTCATATTATATTGTGCGTGATATATATTTTTTTTTTCACAAAATACAATGCCAGAAGGGTTTAGGTTCGGAAAATTATACGTCTCCCATCAACTACGAAGTTCAGGTATCGATCGGAAAATACTAGAACTGTGCTGATATACTGAATACAAGGCAATAAATAAGCAAACCAGTAAATGTGTTGTATTAGGCGGGCTGCTGCAAAAATACTCAATGGGTTCTAATCGATGCTGAAGGATCACGATAACGAATAATCCTCTCTTCAAAAATAATCTCGGACACCTGCGAGAGAAGAATTCTTCACAATAACCTAAGTTCGCTTGCAGCATTTACCAAGGTGGGCGATGTTATCGCACAAAGTTGTTCCAAAACTGCGATGTTGTAGCAAAGTTTACTGGAACAAGGAACGCTTAGGAAAATCGGTTTTGAAGCTTGTTCGCCCCGTTTCTGGCTCCGGGCGCTTCCTAACTCAGGTTCGGAAAGGAATGAGCGTTGAAATCCAGTTCGCCATAGAAAGATCTGTTATATATGTTTCGGAAAATTTTTCAATGGATGTATAGAGGCGTTTTTCTCACTTAAATATACGGAAAAATAGAAAAAAAAAAATAGTAGTATGAAACTCGCCGTTCCATTTACTAGTTATACGAGAGTGATCGGTTTTATCGAATAATAAGCATAAAATCAACGCTATTAGCCTAAAAATTTTTTGAATAATAACTGTTATTAATTTCACTTCGATCCACTGTCGGTCAGAAAATTACCCATAAATATTCACATGATTTACACTCCACATTCGAATTCCTACAGAGGCTCCAAAAATCACAAACGGGGAAAAACGGCTCCGGAAACGCTGTCTAAGAGTTTCTGGTGACACGCCTGAAGCGTTGTTTACTTTTCAAGTAAGAGCGAAAGGAGAAAAAGCTTTTGATCTTCAGCTCAAGTGGGATGTAGGTCATGAGCTGAGTGCGCCTCGAACGGAACCCTTTGCCGGGATTTTTAAGTCCGCGGCCATCGCAGCTTCGACTTCAAATGACGATCTTTGCACCGAGAGCACCAAAGTTGTCATAATTTTACGATCATTGTATGAATTCAAAATCGTGAAACAGCGGCAAGAATTTTAAAATGTTTACGTGATAAATTGGTTAATTTTCTTCAAGCCGCCGAAAAATCGTTTTTCGAATTAGGGTCTTGAAACGTTCGTCACGGCATAAATAGACGACGTGCGATTTTCTTAGACGGCTCATACAACTTCCGAGTTATTAGCCTTTTCAAATTATTCTTGGGCGTTTTTGTAGTTTCGTTTTACAAAAATATTCAAATTTTTCACATTCGCACAAAATATCGGCAAATTTCGGTTTCGGGCGAATTTGAACTGAAAGCGAAATTAACTCGTTCAATTATTCAATAGAGCATTGCTATGATTGACTGACATCGTTCCATTTTCCATTCTGAAAGCAACGCTCTCATAAGAATTGAGCTGTGGCGAACCTCGACGACGAAATTCGAGGCGAAACTCCTTTCTTCGTCGCCTGTTATTTTGCTGTGACACTCGTCATTAATCTTCAAGAAAAATAATGTTGTTCTTCCCTTCAGCTCAACTCCCGGCGAGCAGAGTCGACGTCAACGTTTGAATGGAAATGCCAGCCTTCCCTGCCACTGTTGTACTTCTGCTTCCATTTCGCTTTAACCCGAGATTAAAGAAAACGACTCAACAAAACCGCAGGCGTGGCTGGGGTGGACGCAAGTAAAACTACAACAGCACGAGGAACAGAGACAGAGGAAGAAAGAGGGGCTCGAGTCTGAGAATAATTACTAGAGATTTTCCATTGCATTAGTCCTTAACCTCTTTCAGTCATCTCATCGCTCCTGGTGGCCCCAAGGCGGACCAGAAATGCCCAAGTTTCGCCCGTTCGCCATTTTTGGCCCAGCACGGCAATTCACGGCGCGGAGGAGTTGGGGAATTTAATAAAACTTTGACGCCAACTTCAGGCGTATTTGTTTTAAACTGAAATGTATGGGACCAAGTTAAAAAGTACATTCGAACTCTCCGCAGCAGGCGAACAGAAGAACAACAAAGAGAAAGAAAAGATCATGATCATTACTAATGTTTGCTTCGCTTCTCCTTCAAATTGCCTTCTGTACATTGATAAAACGTTATGCCCCAAGTTTACATCGATTCTTTCCGAGCTCAGAATTGCGGAACAATTCTGTGGGACGTAATTACGTAAAAGTTACGACAGCCGAGATCTTTTGCAATCTTTTGAGACCGTTTTTTGCTCGAAATGTGATTGACTACTTAGCTATTTGGCCAAATTGGTCGAAAAGGAAAGTACGACACTGACGAATAGAGACGGCTCCGAACAGATGTAGGAATCTAATCCAAATTTTTGCATATATTACAGCCCACCTCAGGTTTAACTAAACCGCAATTTTGAAGCTTACTTTCACTTTTATTCACAACTTATCACAGTACGGTTAAATTACGTTTAGCTGAGTCTAATTTAGTTTAACTTTAGTTATTGAACTTGGCTTAGTAGAAATATATTTATTTTAATCGGTTAAGTTGAACTGATTGGATTGAGCCAGTTTAGTGCACTTGTTTCATTTAGACTCAGTTTTGTTTAGCTAGGTTTATTTACACTCGGTTTAGTTCTCTTATTTAACTTAAACTTGGTTCAACTAATCTTGGTTCACACCTTGGTTTAGCCATACGAAGCTCATATTTGCGAAATTATTTTGACTCAATTCAGTGAAACTGGTGAAATATGCTTGGAATATTCAGTGGGAAAATTTCTGACGGAGGGTGAAAAAAATTATATTTTAGTGATTCAATCGGCGTTCTAACCGTTTTGAATTAGGACGGCCACAAATTCCGTCCGAGCGAACAAATGCTATACAATAACATTGGCCCACTCGCTTCGAGGGGCGAAAATTCCGCCCGAGGCTCCATCAATATTTACCGTCGCTTTCATAGCACATCACTTTTTTCGACCAAATTTCGCCGGCCTATCAAGTGCTCAAACATTTATTTTTAATTTAAGTCGTTCATAGTTGGCCGTTGTTCATTCTCGAGCCCGAACTGCCTCATCATGTTTACTCCCATAATTACCACGATCAACATTTACAATGGAATTATATCAACTCAGTTCAATTATATAATAATAAGCCGTAATTAGTTGGTCTTCTTAAGTGAAAATAAATTTGACAAGGAAATCCGTCTTATGTAGTAATATTAAATTATTTCAATGTTATAAAAAATGTAAGAGATGCACTTTCTGTCTTTTCAAGTCGTCTCAAAATCAGATTTCAACGTCATTTACTAATTTTAACGCCAATAGTCGCAGCTAGTGAAAGATGACAAATCGATTTTTGTTGGAGGTGCAATTTCACTCCCAACATTCATCCAGCTTGGGAGACGTTTCAACTTGCATTCGACCTGAAGTCTGTCCTTCCTCTGTGCTTTTTGGGTGATAAAGAGCTTCGAGCCCCTCGACAATAAATCATTCCCCAATAAAAGGAGGGCATTTCCTTGGCGTCCAGTAGTGGCTATATGCTAGGCCACTGCTACCATATATCACTGGAAGAATCGTTCGAGCAATGGCTGCTTATGGCTTTATTTAGCTCTCCGAGCATTCTGTTAACCGTTACCGAAGAAAACTTGCCACAAAGGAAGGATTGATTGTTTTTCAATTTGGCTGACATACCATTTAGAGTCGTCGAATTTGATTAATAAGTTCGATTAAAAGTTCGATCAATCGAAGTTGACCATTCCAAATCTCTCATTTCCTGAGCTTTGCGAGTTTCAAGATTGAATGCCAATCGGAATATTTTTCAAAGATGTAAAAACATTATCTATCGTTGAATTAAATTTTTTCCACGTCGAAATTTTTTATCTGACCTGTGATTGATTAGAACCAAGATAATCTTGGATCGTCCCTACAAAGCCTCTCTTATTAGTGTTGGCGTATAGTTATCATCTCTGCTACCCCAGCTGGTCACCTCGTTAAGCTCGGCCGCCATCCATCTACTTCTCGCGGCCTATTACGATCTCATTAACTCACGCTATATCACCTGCTCTCACTATCCTCCGACTGTTCCATCCAGTTGCACCTCAGTCGACCGTTTTGTCGGACGTATCGCCAAATGACCCCTAACAGTTTGTTCGGGTTGTATCGGCTCATCGTTCCGCGAATCGATTTACCGCTTGTTGTATCCCTTCCGAAATCCCATCTGTGACGTGTGCAACGCTCATTAGATGCTACGTAAGCACCCATTCGAACCGATGATAACAAATCCGACGTCTTCTCGATTTTGGCTCCGAGAATAACTGGGCACCGAAATAATCCTGCAATGAGCAGATCGCTGCACAGTTAGTATTGTAATTTATTACAATAAGTAACAATACTTGGTATTTTTCCCAAGATGGTAAAAAAATTTTGTGTAGTATAAATGAACAAAAATATCAGTGAAGATGAAAAATACGAAATAATCAACGGTGGTTTATTATTGTACAAAATCCCTATCAATAAGCTATTTATATACCATATCAACTTTTCACTAATAAGCACAATCATTCTCAGCATGTGAAATTCCGTATAAATTATCATTTAGTTTAGAACTGCTTCACTAGACTCTAGTTATGGAGCTGCGGTTCGCCATAAAAAGAAAACTGTATCGTGGAGTGTGAATTTCAATTTTTAACATTATCATCGTTTCCATAGTTCTGCAAATCGGTACCGTCTTCAATATAATATTCTTGTCTTGTCAGATCCTTAGATCGATCGTAAAAATACGACATTACATTTTAAGCTCTCGTTACACTGGGTTTAGAGGGAGATGGACCAAAAATGAATTATCGATACGGACAAAAATTACCTTTCCCAAACGAAGCTATTTGCAAATGGGACGTTGAAACTATTATTACTAGGCCATGGTATATCATTCGCTAAAATAGGAACAAAATTAAACCAAAAATGTCACCGCCTCCAAAATTCTATTTAATGAAATTTTAAATAAATTGGCCATTGCATCTTTTGAATTCAAGAAATTAGGATACTCTCTCCATGGCTACATCATTTTCGCAGCTCTAACGCTTCTTAGCGGCAATTTCTGCTACTCAAACCTTGACTCGTCTCCTATTAGAGTGTCTGCCCATCCAAAAGCACCCGCTCGATCGATAACAAGTTCCATCGGTTACCGTTTGAAGGCGCGGGCCGCTAGTTACTCAACAGTAATGTAACCTCGTGAAAATCAGGAAGGAATACCAAATAGTACCTAAATATTAAAAACACTAAATTCTAACAGTGCAACTTTCGAAAGTGGAATGAATCGTAATATTTATTTCTCAATAAATCTCGATTTCGAGTCAGACATGGAGTCGGAGCAAATTCTTAGATTTTGTCTCTCAAAAACTATTTTTTTTCGTCAGTTTGCAAGCCGAAATTTGTTATTGGCCAAATAACGTTTAACACTATGCAACTCTCGCTTAAATAATCATTTTATTTTAATGTGTTTTCGTTAAGTATTTTAATCTTCAAAAATTCAAAATGAGCCGTCTCCCTTACATTAATGGGATAGTTTTTGCTTTTATCAGCAACTGGGTTTCTAAGATGGCGAAGAAATTGCGTCATCCCAAAGCGAATCCTCAACGGTTTCATTGGGAAACCGTCATGCAAAAGTTATAGAAGCTCCAAAGTTTCTGAAAATGTTCGCTGACCTGTTGGCTGAACAGAAAATTGCCCCAGGCCTAAGGTCAGCTTACAAGTTACACGAAACAGTCCTGCATACGAGATCGGCGATATTTCTCCGGGGCAAAAGCGAATTTACAGCAGTTGGGCGCGTTTTTGCCGAACTGAAAAGTAAACAGCGCGATCTTGTGAAACAAAGGACGGTTAAGGAATTTATAAAGTCATTGAATACATTTAGAAATTTACATGACGGAAATTAGTTTAGTATTTACATATTTGAAGTGTATTTAATGTGCCGGGTCTTGGAAAGGGTCGATGAAGGCTTCAGGAAGGTATTAGATTGAGTGAGCTTATAAAAGTTTTCGCAAATGCTGTAAGAGGGCCTTTGAGGATGAAAAATAACGATAGCCTAAGACTTGCGACTTTTGCCGTTTTTAGATCCTCAATTTCGCTTGCTGCTACTCCCCTAATCATAAAAGTTGAGCAGACTACGCCTTGACGCCGACATTTTTTCTCTAGAGGTTCTATTCGGTAAAATTCCGATCAGTGATATTTTCACGAATATGCGTACTTTTCATACAGTCCTCGATTTTATCGAAAAATGCGTACTTCCGGGAGTGACTCCTCAGAACACCCAGAATAATATTTGGAGGGTCTTTCAAAAGTATATTATAATGTCTAAAGATAAAAAAATCCTTCTGATAAAAAAAATTCAGAGACAATTCTAGAAATTATTCCTGGAATGCTTACAGAAACGATCCAGAGATACTTGCTGAGAGGACTCCTGAAATACGTCCAGAATTGTCTCCTGGCATATTTCCAGAAATAAACCCTAATACCTATAGAAGCGACTTTGGAAATAATTCCAGGAATAAGTCCACAGATACCTCAAGATATATTCTTGATATGATTCCAGTATTGACAACTGATATAACTCCAGAAATAAACCTTGAGATTCTTTTAGGCTCTTTGAGATACCCCATAGAAAAAAATCTAGAGCCTTCCAAAATTGAGTCCGAAATAATGCCAATAACAAAGCCATGATACTTTAAGGCATTTTGATATTATAATTTCAGAGTTTAAGGATGAGATACCTTTGAAAATAAATCTCGAAATAATTCCAGACTACCCATACAATAGATACCTAGAGATACACCCATAAAATAGAGATACCAATAGAACAATTCTTGAGAGATTTTGTAGAAGCGACTTCTGTAATAAATTTCCTAATATCTCAAAAACAAATTTGTTTTGTTTTATTATTTGCGTCCTTATTTACATCAGAGTAAATCTGCCATTCAATAGAAATGCAACCATTAACGAAAATTTGTCTCTCCATTTTTAATCAAACTGTCAAATCTTCGGATGTTGATATTTCAGAGGAGTGAAACTTTTTCATCAAACTCAGTCAGCATGTCGTTGAAGAGCTAAAGGGACAACTTGGAAGAGGAGTTTCTTAGACTGATTAACATGGAAATGAAGTAACTACGACCGTTGGGAATTCCAACTACGTTCAATTAGTATGCGACCCGTTTTGTCAAGGTAGTACTATTGACTGACAGAAGAGAACAAGGCGAGCGAGTGGAAACGTGCTGCTGAGTTCCGGTCAATGAGTATTGACTGAAATGACAAGCCAATCGTTGAAAGAATCGACTTCAACAAACTTCTAAATGAATTTCAACGATGAAATTTGATGTTCTGACGGATCATTGGCGGAAAAATATCGTTCAAAAATGTCTATCGAACTAAATATGAAAAAAAAGTAAACAAGTCGTCCATAATTTTATTCTTTACTTTATTTTTTTCAAATCAATTGGGTCAAGAATACGTCACTTAATAATATGTGAATTTCGAATGTCTTCTTTGAATTGTCCTTAACAGATGTTCTATTTGCGGATATAAATTCGAAGAACTGTCCCTTTCATCCTGACCTTGGCTACTCTGAACTTCTGAACTTTCAGGATCAATAAGCTCACCCAATCAATAATCAGTGATTAAATCTAGCTCCACTTTCAGGCTAACGAATTACACCAGGGCTTAGTTCAATATTCGACTCAACTTTGAGCTGAAATACTTCCATTACTACGTAAACTGGGAAAGAAAAATGGGCTTATGTAAATTCCTTTAAGCTAAATTTTGTTCAATATTGCCCATGTTGTAATCAGAGGAAAAAACCCAGATTTTCCCATCTTTACAGCCCTCATTGCTTCATTTTTTTTTTTATCGTCCGTGGGAAAACAATGCACGTAATACCATACAGAGAACTGAAATAAACAAAACCGTACTTACCTCTATCTTTCTAATTCATTTGTAGACAATTTCCTCAAGGATTCGGCCACTCTCAAGAATGGAAGAGGTTCATTCATGACATGGAAACTCGAGACTGAATTTTGAATATTAAGTTGAATGTTGACAGAATTTCATTTTTGGAAAATACTAAATAATTGAGCGGAAACTAATGAATCGTCATTCTTCTCTCTTGTTTTTTAAGGGCCCATGTAAGCCAAGGTGCCTCGATATGTGCCGTGTATGAACTCGTCAAGCAATTAGGCGACACGGTAGGGAACGAGAGGATACGAGATAATTCCTTGGAGCACGAGGGCGAAATGTAATTATGTTCCGGAATGACACCGAACCGTCCCACGTCGGGTCGTTAACCGACATGAACAAACGTGCTCGGGATTTTTCCAAGCAAGAGTAGGTTGAGGATGGTGATATGAAAATGGACTTCCGCGACCTAAAGCATACACGACGGGCGAATTAGCGGTCTCGTCTTTCGCTTGGTGTCACCTTCTGCAGGGACACACGTGGGAAAAATAATTTCCGAAAGAATTATGATTTCCAACGTGCGATTTGAGCTGCGTGGCAAAAAAGCGGCGGTAAAAGCAGCAAAAGCCGTGGCTAAAAAACTGCGGTGACCATTGTGTATTTTCAACGTTTTTTTTTTTTTTTCTTTTTTTTTTTAAGTATATTTTCAACTAGGCTATTCATTTTCCATGAGCCCAACTCATTACTGAGCAAGAACTAACTTATCTTTCGTTCTGAACACGTATTATTTGATGCACTGAATGTCCTCCGAGACGTGGATAAGAACTTACGTGTGACGGAAGAGCAAAATGTGCTTTCACTGTGGCCTTCCGGTTTTTAGCCGTCTGCGACTCGTCTCTTTTCAACTGTTTTTCAGCAAAACGTGTTTTCCGTTTGGTTGTCCTTCGTTTGAGCGCATGATTTCATGGCATTTTTTTACTCAATTTTTACTATTATAATATTTACTAATTTAATGTTGTGCGACTGTCTTGAAATTCGAAATCGGAACGGGAGTCAATTCGAACTATTTTTAGGGTTATGAATCAGATTATACTCTGTCTTAATATAATCATTGTTTTATTTATAATACATACCGTTATGTCTTAAGGGGCTCATTCTTAAGGTATAACAGGATTTTTATCTTGTCTCTAAACATATTCGCTTTGCTCTACTCTAAATAAACCTTAACGACACTTGTTTCGCTAGACTACAAGAAAATGACATTTGTGATTGGTGCGCTCACATCGAAGCGCAATTAGTCCGCTTATCAACTAATACACGTATGTTATCAATGTTTTATGTATAAAGTTGAGCGACGAACTTCGAAGAATTGAGTTCATACACTATTACATGTGACGACGCATGATAATGTCGAATATCGTACAAATTTATCAAGTTACAGGTATCCGTAATATTAATGGGAAAGAGAACGACATGGCTACGCTAAATCGCTATACACCAAAATTATCGCCGCATTTCCATAAATTAAAGCTACACCAAAGTCCTACCATAGCTGATGATGTAACTATGTGCATAAACATTAACGTCAATTCGATTGATAGCGATCGACAAAATTAATTCATAACGATAAGAATATTATTTATACTTTGTACATTTCTAGACGAATTGCATATTGGATTTCTTAACTGGCGAATGTCTCACATCAACAGGTACACACGATGGGTTATTTTAATTTGGCATGTTCGCGAAGACTTGATGTTACGAGGCTACAGTGGCGTCTCCAACGGCACTCTCTTCTCTATTGAACACTGAAACATACGTGGGAAATATCAGAAACATGAAAACAAATTAGCTTCAGAAATTGAATATTTTCAATAATTGAAATTATTGCTCATCGAAACGTACATTGATTTGAAAGTCGAACATGGAATTTTGATAAGATAGCCGGCATTTTCAAATGCGATTGCAATCGAATTATTTTGAGCAATAAACCGAAACATATAACAGATAATTACTGCGGTAGTTATTAGAGAAAATTTGAAACTGTACTAAAAACTGTACTAAATAGAAACTGTACTAAATACTAAACGTACTAAAAACTGTACTAAATAGAAACTGTACTAAATACAAAATTTGAAGCTGTAAATAAATATTATACGATAAATAAAATCAATGCAATGAAGCCATTTTTATGACATTCAAAGACGTAAATTAGTATTAGTATTCAAAGTTGTAATTTAAAAAATTCTTTACGAATGCGAAAAACATTGTTAATCTGTATTTTAAAAAATTTTATGGCTCATGAGATTTTTTCACATTTTTACATAAACTTTTCATGAGTTGTTTTGTCTCACAATGGTAATCCACGGGTGGAGGGCGAGAGTTGAACTGTAAACCTGAAGAAGCCCCAGGTGAACGCGCTGGTAGGGCTTAAAGAATCCAAAAGTCAAGTTTACTCTTTCCCTCGAACCGTCAATAAATATTTTATTTATTTATTTTTGTTAATTTAAAAATAATAAGACTCTACTGTCACACAATTAGACGCAATTTCAAAATAATTATGTTTACGAATACGTGAAAACTAAAAGGTGCGATTAGATAGCGAAACAGCCAATTATCAACACGGCAATGGAATAAACCGATGATAAAACCAAAAAGTTTATTAGCTGCAAATTTTATCAAAAATATATCTGTCTGTTAACCACCCGCAATTTATTTTTCTGAAGTTTTTGAAATCCAATTTTGAGAGTATAAAGGTTTGACGATATGAAAATTTATAATTTGAAAACACTTTCTTAATAAGGCACAGAAATGACTGTCGATATTTTTTATAACTTTTATTTTTATTATGGTCATTTTTTATTTTGAGTACCTATCAAATTTTATTTAAATGTATTTGGTTCAACATTTATTAGGTAAAAACACTAAAAATAACCTTAAATAGCTCATCAGGAAAATAAAATAGTAGTGAAACTGCAAGAGAAAATAAAAAGTTCCTAATACTGGGAAAAAATTATTGGAAATCTAAGTTCTAATAATAAGGCACTTATACGTATAAAAAATTATAACGGAAGGTTAGAGAGGTATATTGAGTTGAAGTACATAATTACAGCACTATGATTTGAATTAGCCCTGCTGATGATGAGCTCAAGTTGTCTTCAGAAGACCCTCAATCGATTAGGAGGAACATCTGGTACTGACATGTTGGCTATTAAGGGAACTAAGTGTTCACAGAAAAACGGGTAGTTCTTTTCCGCGGTGTAATTGAATGGGGTGCATGCTTTGGCGTGGTCCGTATAAGAAAATAAAATCACCTCGGCACTCTGAAAATATTCAGCGTCAACAGCAGTTAATTAGTTTTCAACGACTCGGCCGATTCATAAAAACGGCAGCCGTAAAAAGAAATTGATCACACTCATTTCTGAAGATGAATGATCTAATTATATAGCGATCAAGCAGTAAAATAGACTCTCCTTGATTGAGCACATATTAGTTGAATTTTGGACAAATAGTAGTATTGGATAACGATTCGAGCATTATGGGAGTTGAAGTTTGAAAATTGATCTCATTTGGGGTGCCATTCTAGCTAATAAACTATTAAAATGCTTTCACACTCGAAAAGATTTTTGGCTCGAATTTTGCTGCTTCAAGATTGTTTTACACGTGTTGGGCAATCGAAACAAGAGGATGAGATGGAGTAACGTCTGTAGACGGTTTCCCGTCGTTGATGAAACTATGCGCTTGCTTTGTCGCCCTTTGTGCTGCAATTGTAGCTAACGCGTAGATTGGCCGAGGAAAGGCGACCCCCGAGTGGACAAACAAACCGATGTCTTTGTGTGATCAATAGGACCTGGGAATTAGGGCACATAAAGAGCAAGCCGTATCGTTGAACAAAGGAGAGGTTGACCGGTTGATCAAGGGTAGAACCAGGCATCCAAAGCAACAGGTGACCTTTCACTGCCTGTCGCACCACGAGGCGATTCCTCTTGGCACAATATGCGTAAACTTGCGAAGTTAGAAGAGCGTGCGAAAAGGAATATTCTATAACTGGCAACCGTCGGGCAATGGGAAGCACTCGAAATTTCTGGGACATGCTGGCTCAAATATATTAACGTCGCGGATGGATTTTTTTCCAGTCCTTCTAATGTACGTTTGTGACTACAAAAGTGTATCTCGCGATAATGATCCCCGTTTCGAAAAATTTGAATAAAATATTGACAATAGGCCGTTGATGCACGTTCTTCCGCTTTGAAAATCAACGCTGGTGGAAACGTGAGTGGAAACCATCAAAGGAAAAACGAGGAGGGAATCCAAGGTGAATTTCTCTCGTTTTCCACAGATAATTCGTGGCTCGATGCACGGGAGTAATCGCAGGAGATTCGCCAAGGGATGAAATGTGGGTGTTTTAACTGACCCAAGAGATGATTTAGGAAAGAATAACGCGCCGCGTTATCAATTTACTGTGAAAAAGTCCGTGTGTTGGGAAAACGTTCAATAAAACTGTCATTTGGAGTTTCAAGATAATCAAGGGGCATCCAAAAGGTGTTTGTAATAAAGCTCGAGCGTTGCGGCAAAGTAGACGCCAAAAATCACTTGTAGGATGCAGTCTTCCGCAAATAATTTTCCAAATCATTCGCCGATTTTCATGGCGTGTGCTAAAGTCCTGTAAAACACTTATGAAAATAAATGCCCCCGTGTCGCAATATTTTCAAGAGAATGAACGTGCGTGCATGGGAGAATTTCCACTATTTACATTGCATTTTTCCAGCTTATTTGTGTTTTCATGGGGCCTAAGGATATATTTATTTATTTTACAAACACGGGCAACTAGGCAAAATTCGGCTTATCGTTTTCTCTTTAAAATTTCATCCACCAACGAATCCCCTCACTTTTCCTCTCCTGCACAGGGCACAGAGTGCTACAATTTTTCAAAAGATAAAAAAAGGTTTTTGCCAGTTTTTTGACTGCCTCCGTTGAGTGCTTTTTGAGAGACCTTACTGACAAACTGGCATATTCACTATAAAATAGCTGTCACCCGCATTCGTACGGTTTGGACAGCAATACAGAAGGCGACCTGTGGCATTATTGAATTTCCGAAGATATTAATTTTCCCCTACTTCGTTTTAACCTTATTCGATTCGCATTCGACGGGGAATATTCGCAAAATGCTTTTGTTGTCTTCAGATCCCATCTGAACAAAAACGACAATCCCTTTTAACTGCGATGATTTCTAAACGTACCTAGAGCCTGTGGGGACTGTTTTGCTCTTAGGTTGGCCGCAGTCCACAACAGAGACGTTTCGTAACTTACCAAGAAGTTTAATCTTCCGCTGCCGTACGAAAAGCTGAAGCTGACCCGGCCCGTCAGCCAAGCTAACCGCATGATTGATGGCGTTTAATTAATCAGGCGTTACCAAGGTGAAGCCGTTTTTCAGTTGGCTCAATTTCACACCCCAAGCTGCCAACGAGTTCGGCAGTTTCCTAGCTACGCACCAGCATTGGCAGGTTCAAACAGAAATACGGCTGAATTAGGTTGAAGGAATGAAGATGAAAAGAGAGACAGCTTTTTGGGTTGGATGCTCTAACGATTGTTCCTTCAATCAGCATTTTAACAAAAAAAGTTTTTTTTTTTTAACCAGAGGTTGAAACAGATAATTGTTTTTTCCCATATAAATTGAGGATCACGACCTTAATTCAACCTGAATTTTAAATTATAGAAAACTTTTTTTTTAGAGATAGAGAGTAAGAATAGGGGAGAGAAAAAATGAAGGTTTTTGATATTGATAGGTACGGGAAAACACTATTAAACAAGAACAAAAGAACAATACATTAAGATATTTATGGGCAAAAGAAAATATATTAAATAGGGGATTAGGTCCCTGTTAAAAGGTTTGCGAAGAGATGAATGGGTTATTTATAGAGAGTAAATCATGGAAATTCCGTCAGACAGAAAAGTGGAAGAAAGACTGTAAATACGAGAAAGAAAATTCCCATAATCTTGACCTTTTGAGCAATTAGTTCGTATCAAAAAAGTTACTCTTACATTCAACAGAAAAAACTATTTTCATTATTTGCAAACATTAAACTCCTTACCAGTAATATGAAAGTTATTGGTTAAATCTTAACCTTCATATGGTTTTCGCAGACCAAAAAAATCTCTGAAAAATTACTGTTTTTTTGTACCGCTCAAAATATAGGTTTTGGCATTATTCATTAAAATGAACTGTAACGGATAGAAAGTTCTACTTTATAGAACAAACAAACTTTATTTTCAATCGCTGATTTCAACCCCTGCCATGTCTAGCGAATCATAGACCAAGGTCACTTGGATTAGAAATCTGATACTTTATCGCTTAAATTCTGTTGAAACATACTCATCCATGGAAGAGTTCAACAGGTTTGCGCGTTTAATGAATCAGATTTCTAATCCAAGTATCCAAGTGAGCTATCTCAAAGCTTTACTTCGATGTCACTCAGCTTACTTCAATATTAACAGTATTCGAGGCCACGTCTCAATTATTTTAGACGCAATTTTTCCGTAATGCGCCTCAATTTTAAAACTGGCCTCTGTCTTATCGTAGATCGATTTTTTTTATCTAACATATTCGAGGACATGATAGTTCTTTCTGGAAAGTGGCCGTTTAAAAATGAATAAATTGCCGCGCCATTAATTTCGTTAATTGGCTTCGTCCATCGGGAGGGAAATCAAACCTTATCTTCACGGCAGTTGCCTAATTGCATGATAACTGCTGCTTACATCAGTAATTACGCGATAGATACGTTCAATTGTTTTCAACGAAATGACGTCTTTCCTCCAGAAGCGATTAGGTGTTTTGTCGTATAAAGCACTGGCTGGTCATTCAAGCCCCAGAAGTAAAGCTAAATGTGTACAGCGCGGTAATAATAGTGTCAGTTTTTTAAGTGTATTTGATCGTGCGGTCGTCGAATATTTCGAAATAGAATTTAAAAGGAATTTAGAAGAAGAAATCACAGTACGTATTCGATGGATCTACGGTTATAAATAATGTAATGTGTAATGTAACGTTGGTTTTTAATAGGGATGAGAGACTGCAAGCAATCCAATATAAAAGAGGCAAATAAATCGCTCATTAGAGGTATTATTAAAAATGTTTCCACAATACTTGATAGAGAAGCAGAAGTGAAAATACAATTTATTAAAATAAAAAAATAATAAAAGATTTTAGTTCACCAAGTTTAATATATTCTTAACTCCTGCGACGGATTTGAAATTGCCTCGGGGTTCTAACCATTACGCGATGACATTTTGTTTTTTTTTTTTTTTTTTTTTTTTTTTT
Organism: Tupiocoris notatus; assembly: GCA_037159825.1. NCBI lineage: Eukaryota > Metazoa > Arthropoda > Insecta > Hemiptera > Miridae > Tupiocoris > Tupiocoris notatus. Next base: position 124,971 of record JASJUZ010000795.1, read on the forward strand.
TTTTTTTTTTTTTTTTTTTTTTGTTACAGGAATTTTGTAAGACTTTCATTTTCTATGAATTCCGTGTTTATAAAAACGAAAATTCAATTCTCTTATTAGGGGATTCAATGTTTATCTGATTCACATCCCGACCATGAGAAAATAATGCGCGGAAATTAAGCGGTCACCATTTCGTTCATCATTATCGAATTTCCTAGGTGCTTCAACTCAATATAAGAGCGATTCGGTTTGTTTACCCCGAATAATCGAGTACGGACAGATAAAGATTATCGTCAGAATTATGATTAGCATGACTCACGCAAATTCGTTTTTATTGTTTGTTTTGACACTGTCCGTTACAATAATTAATTGAAATTATTCTACTAAATAACAGTAAACAAAACGACTTGTCACAACATTCACGCTCAAGTTAAGTCGAAATTATTGAGTCACTTGATTCGGAGCTGTAATTAGATTTGTTAATTATATGTTACAGTGGCTTTCAAAATATAACCCCCTACTATTGACGCATATTTCGAGACATTATTGGTTTATGATGTGTAATTTAAAGGCAGATGATTTTCGCCATTTCTGATCATTGAATTTTCTCGAAGCGACTACCATATTCGCGAGTGTTTTCTCTTGGCGCGAGGCTTTGAGTACGCTCACGTTTCGTGTAGATAGAAAGCTCTTCGAAATAATGATGGAAAAGAATCTTCTCGTCTCCACAACTACTAATTTTCCAGATGACTCCGTTCCTGCTGTTTCAATTTGCAGTGATTTCTCTCGCTGTGCAAAGGTCGACATCTGTTCTCGAAAATCCAGAAGCGTTCACAAATCTGACGCATATTTTCGCCATAGCAGGAAATTCCGATCTCTCCTCTGTCGCCAATCAAGGATCACTCCCTGGAATCGATCTGGGATCTTCCGGTGCCAACGTAAGTAACATAAAATATTAATTATAATTTATCAGGTAAATGTAAAATTGCGTAAGAAGTGAATACGTGAAATTTTTTCTTATCGAACGATATATTCGAAAAATATGAAAAAAAAAACGAAAATAGAAAGAAAACAGCATAATTAGTTTGTTTTGAAGTTACAAACAAAGCTGAAGAGTAGCATTTCCACTAATTAATTGTTGAAAATAAATTCGCTGAAATGATTTTCAATCGGTTTCTCCGACTCTTCGACAACTTTACGTTGGTATTTCCCGAGAATTTGTCACATACATTACGAAGAGGAAATGCCGACCATTCGTTCTATTTGCGAAACGGTGAACGCACAGAGCTCTAGTGAACTTGTGACCTTAGAACTGAGGGCAGGTGAGCACGTGCATCATGTGAGCACTCAGAATTTATAACGGAAGTATCTTGACCGGTTACCAGGTAAGCAAACGTTGGCAAGAGCGTTGAAATGTATATTTTAGATAATAGCGATTTACTATAATTATTCTCAACATAATATTCATGGGCTTATTTTCGGAAATGGTAAATCTCTCGTATTGTTTTCCTATATATCTGAGTAATTTAGCCTGGTGTATTTATAGGATTGGATGACGTTACGCCGAACTTATCAAGCGAAGGTAAAATTTGTGGTGGATAGGTTTCGCATAACGCAGTCAACTTCGATACGTCAATTTTAAAGGTAGTTTCTAGGGGATTTAAAATGAAAAACATACACATTTACAATGTTTTTGGAACACGAGCATTCCTACAGGTAAATTTTAGTCGATATTTGAACGATTAATCTAATGAAACCGCAACGGGCTTTGTTCAGTGGATCGTCTGCAACTCCCGGCCACACATTACTACTGGTTTGGGACAGAATTTAGAGTAAAAGATGATTCCGCTTTCAGTGGCACCTAATGCGCAACAAGTTTCATCAAAAGTTTTTAGAGTAGCTTCTTCCAAATCAATTAGGTGGCAAAATCAGTTTTTTGTAACTTCCCAAAAAATTATCAGTGTCGTTTCGTGGGTATTGGCACGACGCCGCCACTAGGCTAATTAAATAATAAAATTACTGTAATATTTTATTGAAATAACATTTGAAGCAACACCGTAAATTATCTTCTAGAATTGGCGATGACATTTTTTCGAATATTTTTTCTTTATTCTCGCATTTAGGCTGGGGATGACATTGGAGCCGCATCTTCGTACGGCTTAACGGCGACTAAACTTTCCCACGCTGTACTGGGAGTGGCCGCTGCTCAAGCCAAATCGTCCGACGCCACTAGCGGCGTCCAGTATTCACAAATAGGCCCTCACTATTGGCTGTTGTATGGAACTCGACGCGTCAAAAGGTAGTTTGTCGAAAATATTTGCAGAAATGGACGAGAAAGGCCCGCTTACAAAATTTCCCCTCTTCTGATATTCTCCTCTTGATGCAAACCGCTAAGTGATTTTTCAACTATTTTCTCAAACAGTAATTTTCTAGGGAACGGTAAAGTTCTGTTTCAACCCTTTTTTCCTTAAACGAGATCAAAATTATATTTCGGATTCGTCTCTGGTAAAGAAGAAACTTCTCGTTTTTGAACTAGTTTCACTTCCAATTTTTTATTTTGCTTGTTTGAGCGTTAATACTTAATTTTGAAACATTTTCGCTAATAAAACAAAAACTCAGGTAAATTCTGGAACCAGAATCGAAACATATTTTTATTTCATTACTTTAGTAGTTAATGTGGAAATATCCATTAAAAACTGTCGTATAATCCATTTCCCAGCAATTTGGAAACCGTTATGAAATTAACCTTTTGGGCTTTTCACAAATTATGCCACCTCATAAACGCACTCATTGCAAGCTAACACAAAACTGATACATTACTGATATATATATAAATATATATTTTTTCAACTGATACTTAATTATTGTATTTATTTTTGAACATAAATATTTCGTTTAATTGGTCACTATTGTAAGTAAGTTGCAATGGTAACAAATTTAGTGGTAGCAAAATAAAATGTAACCTATCCGCTTAAATATCCTCAAATTGTACCAACTTCTAGGGACGCAACTTCAGCCGATACGAATATTCAAGCAGTATCTGGAACAAACTCAGATGGAACAATGGGATCGACTGGTGTACAAGCAGGCCCAGTAGCAACCTCAATCAGTTTGGGAGCTCTACTAATAAAAGCGGGTGAATCTTCATACACAGCTGTCAATTCCGGTGCTGCAGCCGCTCACGCAGGCGACTCTGACTCGACGTACACATTTTCGAACTCCGATTTGGCCGTTACTGATTCGGAGGATGAATAGATTTATCAACTTCCAGCGTAAGTTGCTTTGAATTCAATTGACTGAGTGAAACTACCTTTCAAACATCTGAGCGCACTGAAATAATTGAATATTGACGGGAAATATTTACACCAAGTTCCGTTCCTAGAAACTGAAAGTAATAAATTAGTTCAGCTTTCGCTTGAGCTCGTTAGAGATTTTCTGAAACACTTTACAAATTAAGTGAAGTGATTAGTTGTAAGGATTTAAATAATAAATTTATAGCGTAATGCAATTTTGGAGCTTTTTGATAGCAATTACGTAAGGCGATTTTGTCTTTCTTTTTAAGTCATGATGAATAATGTCACCTTTCCCTGCGACTGATAAGATTATTTAATTTCTATGGTAGATATAATTTATAATTATGAGTTATATTATTTATAGGAAATATAATTGATTGAATTGAAGTACAAGTTTATTGTTTCTTTAAAAAATAAATATAGTATTCGGAAACTGAATATTTATGCGTTTTAAACCATTAAATGTTTGATTTAAATAGATTCGGACTGGTAATTTCTATAATTATAACTAGGTAAGTATAGAATATTGAAAGAAACACTTTCGGCATAAATATCGAATAATTCTAATCGATATGTTATCTGGATCCAATAATCTCAAAGACATCGCAAAGACCCAGTTTCGAACCAAAGGATATTATTTTATACCAAGAAAGAATGTAATTTTGTCTCCTGCCTCACCTATTAGAAATATGTATAATATGAAATAAAATAAATAGGTAAATAAAAACTGAAATGTGGAATGACTGCGGATGCGTGAAGGCAACTTAATTCTTTGAACTATATTTCAGGATCGTTAACGGAGAGGAAAAATTGTTATTACGCATAAAATCACGATTCTTGCGAGTTTGTTTTGGATATGATGCAGCCTAATTATATCCAACTAGAGTATTTATTCGGCTTTTGAGTCGAGCTAATTTGTTCTCTTGAGCTCCGGGTCGCAGAACCTTAGTTTTAAGATGAAAAGGGCCATTTTACGTCAGACACCTGTCTCCGACAGATTCCGCGGTGACCGTAAATTCGCGCAGACTCGTTTCGATCACGTATGAGCAACGCTGTACCCTCTAAAATTAATTTTCTTCTCGGTTCTTTCGCTATGAACATCAACAAGGGCACAACCGGTTGAAACTGATATTAAAGTCGTCTTCTGCTCTGTTCATTTATTTAATGAAAAAATACGGAGTCGTAATTAGAGACAGATTATGACTGTGTAACATCCGCTATGGACCATTGTGAGTCTGATTCGAAAACATAAACTAAGGAACACATGAATCCAAAACATTTGGAAAAACACAAGTAGGGCAATGAACACACGTTAATAATATTAACTAAAATGACGACTCAACCAAGAAGATTAACTAAAATAGTTCCAACAATAATCAATGCTCGATGCTAGAAATGAGAAATCCTCACGCGAGTGTCGGGCAATTGAAAACACGCAATGCTCCAACCAAATTTTTTCTCAATCGCTTGGACCTGTTTGAGAGGATTGTGTTGAAGACTTAACCCCAAAGCCGTTCAAAATCACAATCTAACGAACGGTTGTGAATTTGAATGTGTAGAATACCCGATGGAAAATAAATATATTCTATCACAAGAAATTAAGGCATATAATTAATCTACCATATTATCTATTATAATTGTGTGCCATGTTATTCCGAAAACTTATTTATCCATTTATAACCTCTTCATATCAGGTTTGGAAAATTCTGAAATAGGTTTGGAAAATTCTGAAATAGGTTTGGAAAATTCTGAAAAAGGTTTGGAAAATTCTGAAATAGGTTTGGAAAATTCTGAATTAGACTTGGAAAAGCTATACACCT